>AWOL01S0018318.1:77646-96991 GCA_000715115.1 Nicotiana otophora
GGGGGGGAGGGGGTCACCCCTTAGGATTTAGTCTATTTGCATATTTTTCCTATATGAAACGATGTGCATATAAGGTGACGAGTGTGTATATAGGTGTAAATATGGTAATTGACTGGATTAGGCCTTAGGTTATTAATATGCCTTGAGTTAGAGTTGTTTGTTATATGAAGTACTTTTAATGGTGTTCACTCCCCATATCCTTGTGTTATTATTGTGATTCATGTACATATTATTATTGAGTCATGGGCGATATATTGTTGTGGCTTTGGTATTATTGTTTGGGCGATGTGGTGGAAAATGTGCATGTGTGGTGCGGTTGATTGTTGTGTTGTGAATGAGATGTGCATGCAGCAACATAAGGGTGGTATATATATTGATACACATATGGCGAGATAAGGGGGATTATGCAGGGCTTTCAAGGAAGGGGAAATACTTCATTATGATGCACACACGACAAGATAAGGGGGCTTATGCACGTGAATCTATATAGGAAAAAATGTTGTAAACGTGAAGTCACACGGCATCATAAGGATGATTTGTTATTCTGTTATGTGGTACTTCGAGGAGATTCTTGTTGTTATTCTTGAGTTGGAACGGCTTGCTAATTTTAACATGCCATTATTTTCCTTAAATAGATTCACTTTGTGTTTTACGTATTTTGGTTAATTTGTCGTGTTATCACATACATATTCTTTGTTGTTATTTAATTGGTTATGCTTTCTGTTGTTAGTGTTATATTGATATTTTGCACAGGTTATTGTCTAGTGAGTGTCTTGACTTAAACCTCGTCACTACTCCACCAAGGTTAGTCTTGATATTTACTAGGTATCGATTTTGGTATACTCATACTACACTTAAGCACATTTTGTGCAGATTCAGGTACCTTAGAGCGCGCGGGTCGTTAGTGAGCGGATTTCGAGTTACTGTAGAGACTTCAAGGTATACACGTTGTTCCTCTTGCAGGCCTCGAAGTCACCTTCTATTGTTCCTTTATTATTATTTATGAATTTCAAATAGTTATGTACACTTTGAGACTTATCATGTACTTCTTGTAGAGCTTATGACTCTGTAGTACCGGGTTTTGAGATGTATGACTATTATATTCCGCTTTTTGTTATGTTATGGTATTTTCAGGTTTAATTTAATGGTTAAGTTGTTTAATTCTTTTGATTTTATCATGTGTTAGGCTTTCCAAGTCTTAGAGACTAGGTGCCATCACGATCCTTAAGGTGGGTTTGGGTCATGACATGTTGCTATCAGAGCTCTAGGTTCTTAGGTTCTACGAGTCATAAGTAAGTTTAGTAGAGTCTTTCAGCGATGTACAAAGATGTATGTACTTATCTTCGAGAGACTACAGAAATATTAAGAAATTTCACTTCTTTCACTCTTTATCGTGCGGATTTATTGATTTCATAATTTGAACATTTGTCTTTCTATTCTCTAATGGATTGTGAGGACACGAGCTTCAATTACTAATGATAATGCCCCGGTGCCAGTATTGCTAGAGGTCCGAGCAGAGGTCGAGGCAGAGGATGGGCACATGCTGCAGCGAGGGGCCGTGTTAGGGCCGCAGTTGAAGAGCCACTAGTAGCTTCGATTGGGAGCATGCATGCATCTGAGGAACCTGTTGCTAACCCAGGACTCTGGAATACTTTGGCACACTTACTGAGCATGTTCGGTACCTTGGCTCATGCGGGACTGATCCCAGTTGCAATAGCTACTTCTTAGGTTGGGGAGGAGGTCAGACTCCCGCCGCCTGTACTCTAGAGCAGCTAACTCATGTTGATCAGGAATCGGGTGCTACGCAGTACTATCACGACCCAACCCAATGGGCTGCGATGGGCACCCGGTACCTTACTCTACCGAGTACCAACGTAACGTATCTTTCTTATTACATTATCATATACACGTGACATACGGGCCTAATGGGCCAATATCATCATTTATAAACTCAAAACATAGGCCGACAAGGCCGTACATTCTTTCATGTACACGACATATGTCTATTAGCCTCTAAGAGTACATAAATGTCATAAAGGTCGGGACAGGGCCCCGCCATACTAATCAGTACATGTCCTAATCATACTAGATACATAAGCAACTCCAGAACAAATAGATTGGACCAACATCTCCCGCTGAGTTGATCGCCTACTTGGAGGACTCTCTACCTGCCTATTGAAACCTGCGGGGATGAAACACAGTGTCCCAAGGCAAAAGGGACGTCAGTACAAATAATGTACCGAGTATGTAAGGAATAAAAATAAGTAAATAATAGACATAAGAGAAACATGGAGTAAAAGACTCGACATGTACGTCTGCATAGCTCTATGAATCATTTCATTTTTATAATGTCATGCATATGAGTATAAATGTCATACCATGCATTGGTATATGCGTTCATAACATCATCAAGCCTCTGAGGGCATCCCATCATATCATTTCGGCCACTGTGGGCAAAGCATCAATGTATACTAGATGATCAAGTGGTGGTACGTATATAATGCCATAACAGTTTCCCATATCCCATAAATATATAATAAACATATATACGTGTATATAACGCCACCTGGTCATGGGTCAATGTATATGTATAAATACATGAAATGCATACGAAATACGTAATAAGATTTTCTCGGAATGTCATAAAAATAATATGCCTGTCGGATAAATTTTATTAAATACGTATTTATTTGAGACCCATGAACAGAAGATATAATAATAATTCACACGGGGAATCAAGAATATAGACACCTCTAATATTTCTATGAATAGAGTCGTTTATAGAAACTGTGTGTTTGCTCGTTTCTTTTGGTATCATTTGGGTCATTCCAAAAAGAAAGAAGGGATAGCCTGAACATACCTGAGCCGATTCTCTTGACAATCCCTCTAACACATGTTAATCGTGACAACACGTAACGGCGGATCGAAGTAGGGGAAAATCCGTATGATATTCTTGAGAAAGATTGTACCGTACTCCTTTAGATTTACAAATACTATGTTGCTACAATATTAAATAGACTTCGTATGAAATGTTGAATCAGTTACGTTACCAGAATGATATCTCTTTGCTATTTCATTAAGAAATCGCATTGCTATGTAGATGAAATACAAGCATTTCACTTAATAACTTAGGAAGATGCCTTTGTATGAAAGAATGAAGCCATTCACGTTGCTAATGCAAATTCTTATCTTTGCTGAAGCCTTACACGTTACATAGTAGTTGTAAGGATCCAATTTTGTGGATTTGCGAGACTTTTAAGTCTTGGTGCAATGGGACCCACTTTGTATGATGACTAAGACACAAAATTCTCTTAATGTGCCACATTATTATATGGATTTAAGAATCATATCTAAATTTGCTCTTGGCTGCCACGTTAGGTTCAAGAGTTTATCCGAACTCTTAATTAATCACTAATTCATTATTTAATTAATTAATCTTCCATTAACCAATTACCCACATAATTAAGAATTCTCTCAAATTACTTAAAAAGTCTACTAACTTTTAACACACTTTATACACCTTGCTATCATGGTCATATGGTACCTTGTATGGCACTAGTCCATAAATACGGGGTAATATAGCTTGGACCGTATTTTACCTCAAAATGTCAACTTTGACGAAATTCATTTTCTTCGATTTACTTACCCTCTCATCTTCACGAATTTACTCGTTACTTGTTTGAAATAGCATAATGCTTATAATCTCAAAATAATCTCATTCCCGAACTTACGTCGATTAACTTGCGATGAAACTTTAACGTACGAAAATGCGGGATGTAATATCTCATATCCGAGCTTTCATCAATCTACTTATGGCATACTTTCACGTACAAAAACATGGGGTATAACATCATTCCCCCCTTTGGAAGATCTGTCCTCGAATGTTGACTGATGCACTTATCATTCTCATAACCCATAGCTCTTGCGAACACTTTAATACTCTTCTTGCCATTTAGGCAACTGTTCTTTGAATAAATCCAAAGGCCAAGGCATTCCCCCCTTTAGGTCTTTTTCTCATACCATGACTTGTGGTCGGAATTCTTCCAATCTCGTAACTGTTGCTACCTTTTATCATGCAGCATGTACGACTCTGACCTTGTGAGTGCGCCTATGTGACTCTTCTCTCCTTTTTCCTCTAGCTTTTAGGCAATCTCTACCCCTCACTTTGTAAACATATACCTAGCTTGATACGATGTCCCTCTGGGCATCTATAGGTATACTGAAGTTCTTCGCTCGGTACTTTATTGAATTTACGAATATTTCTATATCTTATTTCATAGACCTGGTTATTCATCCGTATGGCTTTACTGCATCTAGGTAGGTCATACTATACCATAACTCTTACTTTGATTTATTGTTGTTGAGGTCTGCTACCAAATTCGAGCTTACTCTTATTGCTTATCCCATATGTATAAATCTAGGTCTTTTAGTGCTTCCTCATTACTGTTCATCTTAAGAATGACAGCCTAATCTCATCTCATACTTTGTGAATTTTGTCCATCCATTGTTGATTCACCTAAATATTGATTTACAATATACCACTGATAACTTGAAACTTCCTATGTAACACTACCTCTAGGGCTCACGTCTCATCAAGGACATCTGGAGTAATTAGATTTATCCACCTAGGGGCGATACTATACTTCTATAACAGTATTTTGTAGCATCCCAATGTAATTCTCCTTATTAGGGTATTTCAATCCTTTAAAATTCATCAAATCATTACTCAATCAAAGGCCCAAACGTCATCCTTTATCTATCACAATTGCCCATTATTCTATTACCAGGGCAGCATTCCATCTCTTCTAATGCTACTAGTCTTAGACTCTTTTGAGTTCATTCAGGCTATACTGAGCTTTCCATAACTTAGAGAAACCATCAACTCTCTTGTTTTTATATGCTTAATCCCGAGGACTTATCCATTCTCATCACCTTCTCACTCGCCTTTTTCTTATCCTTACTCATGTCTTCCTAAAACATTGTCGTTTTATCATACTTTAGCTTGCGACCTACACGTATCCATTTATACTGCTCGCAACCTTCCTTCAACTTGCTCACACGATAGATTTCCATATGTTATTCTGGAACATCAAGCGAGACATCACATCGTCTCTAACTCTTCTTTACTTTCTTAATCAGGCTTCTCAATACCTAGAAACCATAGGCTGGAAGATATGCTACTGATGACGCCGCTATCATTCCTGGATACTGAATCCAAATGCTTCTAGACCTTCATCTTGAAGTTATAGATTATTCACAATCTTCTACACCTGAGTATCTCGTACGTTGTTCACCTTTACCTTACTTCCCTTAAAATCTCGCGTCACATGTTTTATTTCCTTCATGACCTCCCTTCCATATAGGTATGATTCACATCCACAACTTGAAGCTCTATTATAAGGCTAGTACTCTTCTAGCTATTTTCTCGTAGAGCCATTATGGAGTACGGTTGTTATACTATCTCTCTTGTACCTATGATATTAAGGGTGATTCTGCACTGTCCTCAATCACGATTTCTATAATTTTTTGGGTCCAATAATCAGACTCCTGATTTTCTTTGTTGATGTAACTCTTTAGTCTCCTCTTCCCTCTGATTAACCTTTATGTAGGCTTAATCTATCTTCCCATCTACAGCTCATGGTATGAGTTATTACTTTAGCATTTCATAGACGCTATGGAATATCCATGATACCATCATCTAATAATTCAATCCCTTGTCTATGACCTGGATTCAATGTTTTCTTTTAACTTATACCAGAGTCTTCTATAACTGCATGAATGTCAGTATATATGCTGTATGGATAATATTCCAAAATCGTAAGTGTGTTCATGACGTAACTAACTCTGGATCACTAATCGAATAGTTCCTTTCGATCCATCTCAACTTTCTTTAAATGTAAGCAATTGCGTTTCCTGGTCTTTCTTCCCCCTTGTTGCTTGCATACTTAGCGCATCTTAGTTCCCACGCATGCCGGAATTTTGTGCAATTCATAAGGTCTCGAATATTACATTTGGTTTCATTTCCCGCTAATTAGCCACGATAGGTGCCTTTTTCTTATGGAGTGCATACAATGTTGTTGTGAGGCTGTTGTTACAAGACCATTTCCTCTTTAGGTCACTGTGTTTAGGTTGAAGCCTTCGTTTTTATTTCCTCAGCTAGTCTTTCATTGTAGTACTTAGGGAGGACCCTCTAAGTCTTTCAAGTCTACGAGCTTATTACATTGTATACTCGATGGGATTTGTTGTTCGTACTCACATATAATTATCCGTAGTTACTTACCTCCATGCCCTTGTGCTTGTAGGGTTGCTTCTGAACTTATATTTTGACTGTCTTCCCAGTGGCATTCTCTTTTATTTACCTTTAACTACCCCAACTCCTATCTGAATATATCTCAAGGATTACGATGTCATATCTGCGAGACTGAATTCCCCTTGTTGGGGTTCACTATGTTCGTTTTGCACAATCTATTGATTTGTCAGTGTCCTCATGTTTAGCCATAACTAGGCTCTTCCTGAATCAGCTGCTAACTACTCATTGCCTCATTCTCATATCAATATTCCGCGTAATCTTTCTTGGGTTATTTCCTTTGTCTTAACTTACGTCCCGCACTGGTTCCTTATCTATCAATAACATCTCGGGTAGGAACCCTTACTTCCTTTCCTTGACGTCGTGTTTGCATAATGTTCTGGAATCATAGCATAACTGTAGGATTCGGATAAATGTAATCTCATTCATTTCTCATGTTTATCGCATTCTTCCTTTACCATTAGTTACTAAAACCACTTAATTCTAACTTAATGCCACATCACTCCATATTCCCCCCTTTAGGGAAGTACTTAAGATTTAGTGCTACGATAATCTATGTATAGATGTTTTACCGCTTCATCTTTGGCGTCTTTACACATCATCGATGATCCTTACTCGTCTCGCAATAATCCTTATGTACCAAGGATAACGAAATTCCTTACTCGCGAGGATGACACTTAGTGTAACTGGCACATACAGTCCCTTAAACTTAACTTTGCTAACATTGCTTGCTTTAGGGAAGCGTCTTCCTAAATGACCATTCTCTGAATTTCTCATGAATCTTCTTCTGTTGTCCATTCTATTAGTGCCGGAATGCAATCTGAAATTCTAATGATGCCGACCATTATCAAATAGCTCAGTCCCTAATTCATATTTAGTTTATCTTGTTCACCAGTCCATACTAATTTCTATTACTCTGGGGTCCAACCTTTCCTTCTGGTAGTCGCGTTGGAGTCACGAACTTACTTCTCGAAATGAGGATATGACTTTATGGCCTATACTTTTGTGTTGTCTCAAGGCCTGTCACCTCTCTTCTTTTCCTTCACTTGACTATAGACTCTGTAATATTGTCATCTTTTTTATCCACCATTGTCATCCATGTATCACATCTTACTCATAATGTTTCATTAACTCTCTTCTTATTTTCCGCTAACATTTATGTCAATCACTTTATTCTGAAAACTCGAACAAGACATTCTTTTTCTTTTAGTTCCCCTTGCTCCATCTACTGGCTCTTTGGATTGCCTAACATTCTTTCTCTATTAGGGACGGGAGCTACACTAAGGTAATATTTATCCCTTCAAGGCTTCCAGTGCCTATCTTTGTAGTATTCATATCTAGCTCTACTATTTTAGAGTGCACCCTCTAGGTGTCTCACAAGGAGATCTATTAGCACCTCTGTAATATCCTTCGGAAATGTCAGCTAACGCTAACAATCCATTTACTATTTTGGGTTACCCTAACCCCAGTTAGATCCTGATATCCTGCCTTCTCTTATACTACTTCTGTTAGCCCCCGTAGGGTAGAAATGAGATGGGTATAGCCAATTGTACATACCTCTGTTATTGTTTAAGGTAACTCAAAAATGCTCATATTTCTCTACTTGAATTGTAAATACTGTTAATCTTCATTAACTGGGTACCTCCCACCCTTCTTCACCTTGCTTTCTTTACTTGCTGAAACTTGTGTCTACCTTCCGATTCTCTTCTTCCTTTTTGCCGTAAGAGTGGATAGACATTCCTTCCTTAGGGATCCTTATCAATAAGCTTACACATCTTAGTACACACATGATCTGTTAAATACCTCATATTTATCCATCATAAGCATGATACAAAATTGAGTTCCTCTGACTCAACTCTTTCATAGCCACATGCAATCTCTTACGAACCATCTTTCTAGATGTAAGAATCGTCATATTATGAATAAGATAGAGTTTAGGAAATTGAGTTCCTACAACTGAGCTCTACCACACGATCTAGAGTAAGAAGAAAGAGTGACAGTCCTAAATGCCCTATAGCCTCCTGCGTATAAGTGTGGTGCACAATACACCTATAAATAAGACTCTACTAGACACGACTTGTAGACTCCCTAGGACAGAACTGCACTAATACCACTTTTGTCATGACCCAACTCGATGGGCCGCGACGATCACCTGGTACCTTACTCAACCGAGTACAAACGTAACGTATCTTTCTTATTACATTATCATATACACGTGACATACGGGCCTAATAGGCCAACATCATCTTTTATAAACTCAAAACATAGGCCGACAAGGCCGTACAATCTTTCACGTACACGACATATGTCTACAAGCCCTTAAGAGTACATAAATGTCATAAAGGTCGGGACAGGGCCCCGCCATACTAATCAGTACATGTCCTAATCATACTGACCACATAAGCATCTCCAGAATAAATGGAGTACACCAACATCCTCCGCTGAGCTGATCGCCTACTTGGAGGACTCTCGACCTATCTATCGAGACCTGCGGGCATAAAATGCAACGTCCCCAGGCAAAAGGGACGTCAGTAAAAATAATGTACCAAGTATGTAAGGAATGAAAATCAGTAAATAATAGACATGAGAGAAACATGGAGTAAAAGACTCGACATGTACGTCTGCATAGCTCTGTGAATCATTTCATTTTTATAATGTCATGCATATGTGTATAAATTCCATACCATGCATTGGTATATGCATTCATAAAATCATCAAGCCTATAAGGGCATCCCATCATATCTTTTCGGCCACTGTGGACAAATCATTAACATATACAAGCTGATCAGGTGGTGGTACGTATATAACGCCATGACCTTTTTCCATATCCCATATACATATAATATACATATATACGCGTATATAAAGCCATTTGGTCATGGGTCAATATATATATATAAATGCATGAAATGCATAAGAAATACGTTAATAATATTTTCTCAAATGTCATAAAAATAATATGCCTTAAGAAATACGTATTTTTCTGAGACCCATGAGCAGAAGATATAATAATAATTCACATGGGAAATCAAGAATATAGACACCCCTAATATTTCTATGAATAGAGTTGTTTATAGAAACTGTGAGTTTGCTCGTTTCTTTCAGTATCATTTGGGTCATGCCAAAAAGAAAGAAGGGATAGCCTTAACATACCTGAGCCGATTCTCTTGACAATCCCTCTAACACACGTCAACTGCGACAACACGTAATAGCGTATCGAAGTAGGAAAAAATCCGTATGATATTCTTGAGAAAGATTGTACCGTACTCCTTTAGATTTACAAATCCTATGTTGCTATAATAATAAATAGACTTCGTATGAAATGTTGAATCAATTACGTTACTAGAATGATATCTCTTTGCTATTTCATTAAGAAATCGCGTTGCTATGTAGATGAAATACAAGCATTTCACTTAATAACTTAGGAAGATGTCTTTGTATGAAAGAATGAAGCCACTCACTTTGCTAATGCAAATTCTTATCTTTGCTGAAGCCTTACACGTTACATAGTAGTTGTAAGTATCCAATTTTGTGGATTTGCGAGACTTGTATGTCTTGGTGTTGTGGGGCCCACTTTGTATGATGACTAAGACACAAAATTCTCTTAATGTGCCACATTATTATATGGATTTAAGAGTCATATCTAAATTTGCTCTTGGCTGCCACGTTAGGTTCAAGAGTTTATCCAAACTCTTAATTAATCATTAATTCATTATTTAACTAATTAATCTCCCATTAACCAATAATCAACTAATTACCCACATAATTAAGAATTCTCTCAAATTACTTAAAAATGCTACTCACTTTTAACACACTTTATACACCTTGCTATCATGGTCATGCGGTACCTTGTATGGCACTAGTCCATAAATATGGGGTAATATAGCTTGGACCGTATTTTACCTCAAAATGTCAACTTTGACGAAATTCATTTTCTTCGATTTGCTTACCCTCTCACCTTCACGAATTTACTCGTCACTTG
The DNA here is from genome assembly GCA_000715115.1 of Nicotiana otophora. NCBI lineage: Eukaryota > Viridiplantae > Streptophyta > Magnoliopsida > Solanales > Solanaceae > Nicotiana > Nicotiana otophora. Next base: position 87,936 of record AWOL01S0018318.1, read on the forward strand.
TTTGAAATAGCATAATGCTTATAATCTTAAAACAATCTCATTCACGAACTTACGTCGATTAACTTGTGATGACACTTTAACGTACAAAAATGCGAGATGTCATATCTCATTTATGAGCTTTCATCAATTTACTTATGACGTACTTTCACGTACAAAAATATGGGGTATAACAAGTATAGCCCGTGATTGCGGTTTAGCCAGAGGTCAAGCCAGTGGCATCAGAATAGGAGAAGAATAGGTTAGAGAGGTTCAAGAAGTATTTTCCCCCAACTTTCTGTGGCGCAGCTTCTGAGGATGCACAGGGTTTTCTAGACTAGTGTCACCATATTCTACATACTATGGGCATTGTGGAGTTGAGAGGGGTCGACCTAACTACTTTCCAGCTGACAAGGTCGGCATATATGGTGGTAGGATTATGAGGAGAGTGGGCTAGCTGGCGCAACACCACTTACTTGGGGTTAGTTCACTGATATTTCTTTAGGGAGTTTATTCCATAGACCCTCATGGATGCGTTACGCACCGACTTCGAGCAATTGCTCTAGAAGACTATGAATGTGCCCGAGTTTTCTATGAGGTTTAGTGAGTTATCTTGTCATGCACTTGCTTTGGTTTCCACTGTTAGAGAGAGAGTCTGCAGATTTATTGAGTGACTCAGTTATGAATGAAATTTAGGATGGCACGGGAGTTGGAGACTGATATTACATTTCAGCAGGTTATGGAGATCACTAGGAGGCTGGTGCCTATCCGCGAATAGGAGAGAGAGGATAGGGAGGCCTCGAGATTTTGGAGTGTTTAGTGGTTCCCACTCTACAGTTTCAGCTTGTCACGGTGAAGGTTATATCAGTCGACCTATTCAGTCTGCACTTCAGGTTACTCACAGTGCTCCAGCTATTTTGGGACCTCAGAGTACTTATTTTTGACATCCATCTTCTAGTGCACCTCCTGCACGGGGTGCCTACAACCGTTATTCTAGTTTTCCGGGTCAGACTCAGTAACAACAACCTTGTCCGCAGAGGGTTTATTTCGAGTGTGGTGATACTAAGCACATGGTGATAGATTGTACCAGGCTTCGAACATGTAGACCTCTACAGGGTACTCAGGCTATGGTTGATGCTCCAGTTGCTACTCCACGTACACAACCAACTAGAGGTAGAGGATTGGCGAGTAGAGATTGTCCTAGAGGGAGAGGCCAGGCCCGTTGTTATGCTTTCCCTGGTAGGACTGATGGTGTAACATCATATGCTATCATCACAAGTATTGTTCTGATCTGTCATAGCGATGCATTATTTTTATTTGATTCGGGTTCCACTTATACGTATGTGTCATCCTCTTTTGCTTCATATTTGGATATGTCTCGTGATTCTTTAAGTACCCATGTTTATGTGTCTATTCCTGTTGGGGATTTTATTGTGGTAGACTATGTGTATCATTCTTGTTTGGTCACTTTTGGGGGTTATGAGACTAGGGTTGACCTTCTGTTACTCAATATGGTGGATTTTGATGTGATTTTAGGTATGGATTGGCTGTCACCATATCACACTATTCTGGATTGTCACGCTAAGACCTTGATGTTGGCTATGCCGGGGTTGCCGATTTTAGAGTGAAGAGATTCATTGGGTCATGTTCCTACTAGGGTGGTGTCTTTTCTGAAGGCACAACAGATGGTTGAGAAGGGGTGTTTGGCATACTTGGCCTTTGTGAGGGATGTTAGCATTGATACTCCTACCGTTGAGTCATTTTTGATAGTGAGAGAGTTTCTAGATATGTCTCCAGCAGACCTACCCGGCATGCTACCCGATAGGGATATTTATTTTGGTATTAACTTGGTGCCGGGCACTCAGCCCATCTCTATTCCACCATATCGCACGACACAAGTAGAGTTGAAGGAATTAAAGGAACATCTTGAGGAGTTGCTTGATAAGGGTTTCATCAGACCGAGTATCTCACCTTGGGGTGCTCCAATTCTATTTGTAAAGAAGAAGGACAGTTCTATGAGGATGTGCATTGACTACATGCAGTTGAACAAGGTTACTATCAAGAACAAGTACCCACTAACGCATATTGATGATTTGTTTGATCAACTTCAGGTTGATAGGGTATTTCCGAAGATTAATGTAAGGTCGAGGTACCATCAGTTGAAGATTTAGGCTTCAGATATTCTGAAGATGGCTTTCAGGGCCCGTTATAGCCACTGTGAGTTTTGGTGATGTCTTTTGGGCTAACCAATGCCCCAGCAACCCTTATTCACTTGTTGAACAGTGTATTCTAGCCATATATTGATTCCTTCATCATCGTGTTCATTGATGATATATTTGTGTATTGTCGTAGCTGGGAGGATCATGAGCAGCACTTGAGGATCGTGCTCCATACTTTGAGGGAGAAGAAGCTATATTCTAAATTCTCCAAGTGAGAGTTTTGGCTTGATTTGGTGGCATTGTTGGGCCATGTGGTGTCCAGTTTGGGGATTAAGGTGGATCCGAAGAATATTGAAGCAATTCAAAGTTAGTCCCGACCGTATACTGCTAGTGAGATCTAGAGTTTTCTAGGCTTGGCTAGGTATTATCGCCATTTTGTGGAAGGTTTTTCATCATTCGCAAATCCTCTGACTAGATTGACTCAGAATGGTGCCCCCATTCAGGTGGTCTGAGAGTGTGAGGAGAGCTTTCAGAAGCTCAAGACTGCCTTGACCACATCTCCAATTCTGTTTTCCCTTCAACATCGGGTTCTTATACGGTGCTTCACGAATTGGCATTAGGTGTGTGTTAATGCACGAGGGTAGAGTCATTTCTTATGCTTTGCATCAATTGAAGCCCCATGAGAAGAACTACCCATTGCACGATTTAGAGTTGTAAACCATTGTTCAAGCGCTTAAGAATTTGAGGCACTATCTACTCAACGTGTCATGTGAGGTGTTCACGAATCACATGAGTCTGCAATACTTATTCAAACAAAAGGATCTGAACTTGAGGCAACAGAGGTTGTTAGAGATATTAAATGAATATGATATCACTATTTTTTTATTATCGTGGGAAGGACAATATGGTGGATGATGCTTTGAATAGGAAGGCTGAGAGCATGGGTAATCTTGCTTTTATTCCAGTTGGGGAGAGACCGTTAGCTTTGGATGTTCAAGCTTTGGCCAATAGGTTCGTGAGGTTGGATGTTTCGGAGCCTAGTCAAGTTCTTTCTTGTATGGTTTCACGGTCTTCTTTGTTTGAGCGCATCAAGGCGTGCCAGTATGATGATCCCCATTTTCTTGTCCTTAAGAACATAGTGCAACACGGTGATGCCAAGGAGGTGACTATTGGTGATGATGAGGTGTTGAGACTTCAGGGACAATTTTATGTGCCCAATATTGATGGATTACAGGAGCTGATTCTTGAGGAGGCCCATAGTTCGCAGTATTCCATTCATCCGGGCACCACGAAGATGTACTGTGATTTAAAATAGCACTACTAGTGCAGAAGTATGAAGAAAGATATTATGGAGTATGTGGCTTAGTGTTTGAACTGTCAGCAGGTTAAGTACGAGCATTAGAGACCAGGTGGCTTGCTTCAGAGGCTTGATATTCTTGAGTGGAAGTGGGAGCGTATCACTATGGATTTTGTAGTTGGACTTCCACGGACCTTGAGGAAATTCAATGTTGTGTGGGTCATTATGGACAGACTAACAAAGTTTGCACACTTCATTACAGTCATGTGTACCTCCAGGTGAAAGAGGTATGATGATCGGAGGGCTCATGATGTGGCATTCATGGTGAGTGAGAGGGTTCTGCTCAGAGTTTTACCTAATAATGGTGTGATGAGAGTTGGTGAGGTGACCTACAGACTTGCATTGCTACTAAGCTTATTAGGAGTTTACCCGGTGTTCCATATTTCTATGGTCCAGAAATACTATGGTGATCTGTCATATGTGTTATATCTGAGCTCGGTGCAATTGGACAAAGATTTGACCTATGTTGAGGATCCGGTGGCTATTTTGGACAGGAAGGTTCGAAAGTTGAGGTCCAACAACATTGCATCGTTAAAGGTTCAGTGGAGAGGTCAACCGGTCGAAGAGGCGACTTGGGAGATCGAGCGTGATATGCAGAGTTGTTATCCTCATCTTTTTGGCACTTCCGGTATGTCTCTATACTCGTTCGAGGATGAACATTTATTTAAGAGGTGGAGAATTTAACTACCCAACCGGTCATTTTATGTATTTGAGCCCCGTTTCCCCTTTTAAAGCTCCCCATATGTGTATTTATGGTTTAATGAACTGCGGGGATGGTTGGTTCTGTTTCGGGGAGGCTTTGGATTGATTTCGAACAATGTGTTCTTAGTTTGGAAGCTTAAGTTGGAAATATTGACCGATGTTTAACTTTTGTGAAAATAACCTTGGAACGGTATTTTGATGGCTCCAATAGGTTCGTATGGTTATATTGGACTTAGGCGTATGCTCGAAATTGGGTTCGGAGGTATTGGCTCTTTTTTGAAGAAAGTTTGCAATTTAAAGGTTTAGAAATTTCCTAAATTTGACCATGGTTTGACTTTATAGCTATTGGGTTCGGATATTGGTTCCGGGACTTGAAATAGGTCCGTTTGTCATTTGGAACTTGTGTGCAAAGTTTGGCGTCATTCCGAGTTGGTTTGGTAGCAATCCAATGCTTGGCCGTGAATTTAGTGATTCTTGAGTTTCATTGTAATTGCCATGCGTTTTGGTGTTCGATTCATTGTTCCGGATGTTATTTTGGTGTTTTGAATTAGCAAGAGAGTTTTTTTGATGTTTTAGTCTTTTGTGGATGTTCGGTGTGGAGCCCCGGAGGCTCGGATGAGTTTCAGACGCATTTCGGAGTGATCTGAGAGAGCTTCAGGTTTGCTGGTTTTTGTGTTGGTGCTGCAGTTATCGCAAATTCGAGCACTAGTTCACATTTACGAGTATCACATTTGCGAAAGGGGATGGGAAAGGCAGGCTTCGCATTTGCGAAGCCAGCATCGCAAATGCAAAAAGTGGTCTGAGGCTGGGCTGCGACCTTGTGGTCGCTTTTGTGGAGTAGGGCTAGCAGCTGAGACTTTGCTTTTGCAAATGCGGAGTCGCTTTTGAGACCTTTTCTAGGTATAACGGGGATCACATTTGCAATCCATTTTTCACATTTGCGAGGGTTTGCAATTGCGAACAAAATGTTGGTATTTTGGGACTTACTCTTGTTTTATCAGGAGCCCTAGACTCGGTGGGAGGCAATTTTAAGAGGAGCTTTTCATTCAAAACTATTGAGTAAGTGACTTTGACTCAATTTTGATTATATAACATGAATGTTTATGCATTTTAACATCAAAATCATGAGAATTGAACGTAAATTTTGGGGAATTTTGACTATGTTTTGAAAAATAAAAATTTGAGACTTGAGAGTCGAATAGGACTCGGATTTGAAAACTAAACATATATATGGACTTGTGGAGTTATGGGTAGTCGAGATCTACCCTTCGACTCGGGTTTTGACTGGACGGACCTGGGGTTGACTTTGTTTTTTTACTTTTGAGGAATTATGTAAAGAACTTAACTTTATTAATCAAAATTGATTTCTCTTGCATTGTTTGATATTATTAAGTCATTTTTTGCTAGATTTGAGCCGAGATGAGGTGAGTTTTAAAGGAAAAGCATTTTTAGAGTATTGAATTGGCCTAATTGAGGTACGTATCTTGCCTAACTTTATGTGGAGAAATTACCCCTTAAGGTTTATTTGCATTATTTGTCCTATGTGAAATGATGTGTACATAAGGTGACGAGTGTGTACACAGGCGTAAGTGTAGTAATTGACCGGATTAGGCCTTAGGCTTATAATATGCCTTGAATTGGAGTTGTTTGTTATACGAAGCACTTTTATTATTATTCATTCCTCGTACTCTTGTGTTATTTGTTCTTATTCTTGTACATAATGTTGTTGAGCCGTAGGCTATATATTGTTGTGGCTTTGATATTGTTGTTTGGGCGATGAGGCAGCATATGTGCACATGTGGCATGGTTGATGTTGTGTTGTGAATGAGATGCACATGCGGCGACATAAGGGTGGTGTGTATATTGATGCACATGCGGCGAGATAAGGGGCTTATGCGCATGTTGCAAGTGCAAATACTTCATTGTGATAAACACACGGCAAGATAAGGGGGCTTATGCGCGTGAAGTTATATGGGGAAGAATATTTTAAATGTAAAGCTCACACGGCGTCATAAGGGTGATTTGTGATTATGTTATGTGGTACTTCGGGGTATATCTCGTTATGTTCTTGTGTTGGAACGGCTTGATAATTTGGACATGTCATTATTTTCCTTAAATAGTTTCACTTTGTATTTTACGTGTTTTGGTTAATTTGCCGTGTTATCACATGCCTATTCTTTGTTGCTATCTAATTGGTTATGCTTTCTGTTGTAATTGTTATATTTTTATTCTGCACATGTTATTGTCTTGTGAGTGTTTTGACTTTAACCTTTTCAATACTCCACCAAGGTTAGTCTTAATACTTACTAGGTGCCGATTGAGGTGTACTCATACTACACTTCTGCACATTTTTGTGCAGATCCAGGTACCTCAGAGCGCACGGGTGGTTAGTGAGCGGATTCCGAGTTGCTGTAGAGACTTCAAGGTATACATGATATTCCGCTCACATGCCTCGAAGTCACCTTCTATTGTTCCTTTATTATTGTTTGTGCATTTTAAACAATGATGTACATTTTGAGACTTATCATGTACTTCGTAAAGAGCTTATGACTCTTTAGTACCATGTTTTTTGGATGTATGACTATTGTCTTCCACTGTTGGTTATGTTATGGCATTTTTCAGTTTTAGTTTAATAGATAAGTTGTTTAATCCTGTTGATCTCATCATGTGTTAGGCTTACCCAGTCTTAGAGACTAGGTGTCATCACGATCCTTAAGGTGGGATTTTGGGCCGTGACAAGAATTTGAATCTAAAACTACCAAGGACATGTTATAGCTATATCCGAAAAGCAGGTTCATCTTCAGTGCCAGCTCCCGCCATGCACAACATCATCAACTCTAAGATCTGCACGCATGGTGCAGACGTGTAGTATGAGTACAACTGACCCCATGTAATCAATAAGTAACATACTTAACCTCGGACTGAAAGCAGTGTTGAGCTCGGAAAAAGATCAGTGTCCAACACTAATAATCAATAACGACACATGATATAGTGATGATAGCTAAAGGAAACAACTCAAGATATATCATGTTCAACTCATTCACAAATATGGAAAATTATACATGACTTTCGAGTATAACAGTCAAAGCCTCAATCTTACCACTAAAATCACTAAAACATGAATTTATCAAGAAAACTGTGATTTCCAACTTTCAACAGCAGGTAAGGTATTTCAATTACCATCTAGTACGAGGAAAATGTATCTCTATGCCTACATGTCAAATATACATGTCAAGTCAATAACATCATTTTACCATCTAGCATGAGAAAAATATATCTCTATGCGTACATGGCAAGTCAATAACATTATTTTACCATCTAGCATGAGAAAAATACATCTCTATGCCTACATGTCATGTCAATAACATCATTTTATCATCTAGCATGAGCAAAATACATCTATATGCCTACATGTCAATTATACATGTCAAGTCAATAACATCATAGCGTAGCCCTCAAGTATACTCACACTCACCACGCTCACGGTGTCTGGCACAAATGCCCCTTACCATCACACACAAACACACTCAGTACTATACGGGTGCCTGGAAAAAATGCCCCTCACTATCACTCAGACAACCATACTCAACATTGTACGGGTGCTAGCACAAATGCCCCTCATGAAAGCGCGCGCGCGCACACACACACACACACACATATATATATATATATATATGTGTGTGTGTGTGTGTGTGTCTGTGTGTGTGTGTATGTGTCTGCGGTTACTGTGAATACCAGACTCCGGAGGGGTAGATCCTTGCCCAAGTGCTAATCAAGAATCAATATAACCATTGCAGCTTGCCCAATCCAAATATCAATCCGTTGCTGCATGAAACCCGATACAAAAATCAATTTTTTGCCGCGTGCAACCCGATTCAAATATCAATCACAATGTTGCTCTATGGCCCACATCAGTTAACAACCGCTTAAGTCTCAATGGCTCACGTCTCGCAGAACTCAGCCCAAACAGTATCACATAAAAACGACATCAACAACATGTGATATGACATATAAATAATGCACAGAGACTGATATATAACATGTGGATGAAAGATTTTGACAGAGAATATGACTACCACTCAAGTCTCAATTAACCACATCTCACGGTACTCAGTTCAATAGTGTTACACATATGAGGCATCAACAACATGTGATAAATGAAAATACGAATACACTGAGACAGAGATATCGTACACGAATATAGCATCATGACTGAAAGTATATCTAAAATTAAGGCAAACATCTCAAAATAGCAAGAATAGCCCAATCATATTCCAAACAAATAAGTACGTAGCCTAGACATGATTTCTAATATGAATCATAGATAAAATAGTCTTACATGTAAAGAACACACAGTTGTAATGAGGCATGATAGAAGACAAGTATCAAAGTAGCCTAAAGTCTTCCTGGATCATGAATGCCCTGGTGTACGCACACACATCCATCACCTAGCACGTGTGTCACCCCCAACACATCTCAAGTATCGTAGTCCATAGGGATAATTATTTTAAAACCAAGTTTAGATGTGTTACTTACCTCGAACAAGCCAAAATAATACTCTAGAAACACCATCACGCGTGAATTGACCTCCAAACAGCTCGAATCCATCCAAAATCAAGTCAAAAACATCAAATAATGCCACAGGAAACAAACCCAAATGATAAAGGTCGAATCTTTAATCAAATACTCAAAGTCAACCAAAAACTCAACCCGAGCTCGTACTTCAGAACCTGAATAAAGTCACAAATTTCGATAACCCATTCGAATTCGAGTCCAACCATACTAGGTAAATTCAAATCCAACTCTGAATCGATGTTCAAATTTCAAATATTCACTTTAGAAAAGTTTTGACAATCCTCCCC
>AWOL01S0018320.1:0-11975 GCA_000715115.1 Nicotiana otophora
ACGTATCCTGAAAACCACGTATAAATTCAATTGTTATCCGATTTTGAGGGTAAACAAAGATGAACCAATATATCCATTAAAAACTGGATTAGGTAATACTGAAAACTATATTCAATATTTTCATTTTAAGGCAGAAATGAGATTTGTCCTTTGGAGAGGCAAACGGTTAAGGTTAGGGGCAAAGCGATCTACTCGAGTCCGCTCCATCAAATTCTCAATCTGCTTCAACGGCACTAGATTTCGCATGGCTTGGCCCAACCTTCTCGAGTTGGCAGGACTTGGATGTGTACTCCTTATGCAGAATGGTCGAGTCATTGCTTATGCACGACCAGAATTATCCATATAGATAAGATTTTACGGCACTATCTGTATCGGAAAACATGCGGGTCATAGGGATGAAATTAAACTAGGAGGATGTTATGTCATTATCGTGTCTGGTCTTAATTCATAGATAAAAAAGATAATCATGGATCAAGTCAATTGCGTCTACAGTTCGACAGTTAGTAACTACTACCTACCTAATTTCACAACACACACTTGGAAGTTGGAACATATCCAAACTTTACATTTGGATATATATGTTTACTTACTGTTCCTATAACAATGATGGGAGTACAAATCCTGCACAGAAGCAGAAATGATACATGTGGCTTTAGAGATACAAGTCACGTAACAGATAACAGTTTGAAACAAAAGGGCTCGGAATTACATTTGTCTGGACGGTGGATTTTCAATTCTAATGCGAGGTTAGTACTAGTCATGATCAACTCGCATGCAATTTGAATATATTTCTCTGTCAAACATTCCAAATGAATAATATTATTTGGCTGTGGTTTCCTTCCAGTTGTAATAACCATGCTAGCTACATCAATTGAAAATTCACTGAGATATGAACTGTTGGTACACGCAACTACGCAAACTACTGTCCATTTAGTCTTCACCAAATTATTACTATACTATAGAACTGAAATTAGTCAAAATACGTTTACAGATAGAGGTATGTATACCAGTAATTAAGATTAAGATCCCCGCTACTAAAATAAAGCCTATTCCCATTAGCTCAAATCTAGTGTTATGCAACATGTTAGATTTATGGATTTTCTCAACTTCCAATATATTCTAGTTGAAAGTAACCAATAAACGCTAAGCGCAAATTTTCTATAGTCATATGATTAAGATGTATGACTATACATTACGTTCCATCTGTTCCAATTTATATGAACCTGTTTGATTGGACACGAAGTTTAAGAAAAAATGAAGACTTTTGGAATTTGTGATCCTAAACAAATCAAAAAGGGGCCCAGAGTATTTGTGTGGTTATAAAAATTTCTCATTAAAGATAGAATTGTAAGTTCAAGCAAAATTGTTTCCAAATTTAGAAAGAGGTCATTCTTTTTGGAACGGACCAAAAAGAAAATAGGTTCACATAAATTGGAACGGAGGGAGTAAAAGTACAAGAGGGGTGAATTGTAGCTAATTTAAAAAACTTAGTCGACTTAGAAGAGACTTAGTTGACTTAGCTTTATCAGCAGGTTTGATTGACGATGAAAATAAATTGCAAGGAATTTTAAGGCTGAGAACACAAGAGTTTTATACTGATTCACCTACATCCAGTCCGCGTGGGTCATAAGGGTTCTCTTATGTCACGACCCCAATTTTTCTCCGTAGGATATCGTAACGGCACATAGTCTCTAAGAGTACGTAAGCCTAACAATTTGCGGAATAACTGAATATAAAGCTGAAACTCAACGTAACCTCATCATCTGTAATGAATAAAAACTGCGATTCAACATAGTCACAACTCCAAAAACTCGGTAGAAATAAGTCACAAGCTCCAAAGAGAAAAATACTAAATATCTCTATGCATCAAAGTCTAATAAGGAATGAGGAAAACAACATAATAAAGATAGAGGGAGACTCCGAGGTCTGCGGATACTGGCAGATGTACCTTAAAGTCTCCACGTACGGGCTAACTCACTCATACCTGGTCTGGTAAGCAGTACCTGGATATGCATAAAAAGAAGTGCAGAAGTGTAGTATGAGTACACCACAATGGTACCCAATAAGTACCAAGCCTAACCTCAGTAGAGTAGTGATGAGGTCAGGTCAGGGCCCTACTGAAAATAATAGGAAACAAGGCAGAAGATATAATAGTATAATGAAATGACTGAGAAGTGAACAATGAGAATTTATAGAAAGATAACAACACAGGATTCAAGAAGACAACTACAACACGTGAGAAAAAACAAGATTCTTACAAGTTACGAAACAACAACAACAACAATAACACAACAAATAGAGGTAAACAACAGGGGCGCTGCCGAGGTACCGCCTCGTAGTCCCAAAAGTAAATATGCAACACATAACCAATGGAACAATGAAATTACAGTAAGAAATCCTACAGTTAAAGACTAAATAAGAAATCAGAGAAACAGGTAATTCAACTAAGCATGTTGCATAAATTGCAAGTAAGAGATAAGACATGTAGACATGTGACATTAGGCTAAACATGACGACTACACGTGCTAGATTAACTCAATTAAGGAAATAAAAGGAACTATTTAGCAAAAATCGGATTTTAATATTTAGCCCGAGTATGCACTCGTCACCTCGCGTACACGGCCTTCACGTATTGTAATTTACCATAACAGTACCAAATCATAAGGAAAATTTTTCCACACAAGGTTAGACACATAACTTACCTCAAACCTCGCTCAATCAATCAATAAGAAGACCTTTGCCTCGGTTTTCCAACTCCGATCGGCTCGAATCTAGCCAAAATAATTATATACTATAAATATAACTATAAGAAACTAATTTAAATAATAAATCTATGACTTTAGCAAAAACTTAAAAAATCGCTCCAAAAAGTCACCCCGGGCACACGTCTCGAAACCCGACCAAAATTATAAAAACCGAACACCCATTCGATATGGACTCCAACCATATAATAATTATTCAAATCCGATCTCATTTAGCCTTTCAAAACTCAAGAATTCAGTCTACGAACTTTTACACCTTTTCCCCCAATTTTTCAACCCAAATCTTTAATTAAATAAAGAAATCGAAAATAGATTAGTAGAATTTAATAAAAAACGAGTTAGGAAATCTTACCTCAATACTTTCCTTGCAAATCTCTCGAATAATCGCCACAAATCGAGCTCTCTAGGTCCAAAAATCAAAGTGAAATCAAACCCTCAAAATTAGGCCTTTTCTGCCCAATGAAGTCGCTTCTGCGATCGAACCTCCGCATCTGCGGACGCGCAGATGCGGTCCTCACCTCGCACCTGCGATCCCAGCTAAGCCAAGCCAGCTTCGCACCTACGCATCTCCCCACCACAGAAGCGAAGCTGCTTCTGTCAAAACTGTTCCGCACCTGTGAGTCCTGCATGGACTGCCCATTATCGCTTTTGCGCTCTATTTCTCGCACATGCGAGTCCGCACCTGCGGCTAATCCCTCCACATGTGCGATGACACCAGAACTGGGAGCTTCAGCATTTTCACAAGTCCAAAATTTGTTCCGGATTCAATCCGAATTATAACTGGGACCCCCGGGACCTACTCCAACTTTCAGAATCGGAATCCGACACCGATATCAAAAAGTCCACTCCCCGTCAAACTTTTCAATAATCATCCTATTTTTCAACTTCGCCAACTAACGCCGAAGCGACCTACGTACCTCCAAATCAACATCCGGACACGCTCTTAAGACCAAAATCACCCTACGGGGCTACTGGAACCATCAAAATTCTATTCCCGAGTCGTTTTCACACAATTCGAACTACGGTCATTTCCTACGACTTAAACTTTTATTTTAGGGATTATGTGTCCCATTTCACTCCGAAACCAAAAACCAAACCTCCCGGCAAGTCACTTAACATCAGAATGAAATAGAGGTAGCAATAAATAGGGTTTAGGGTTACTTCTCTCAAAATGAACGGCCGGGTCATTATATCTTAGATCTTCAATGGTTGGTTACAGTAGCAGTGGTTTTATGGATTATTTACCACCACCAATTTTCAGCAACAATATTTTATAAACTTGACACAACTCTTATTTTGCTTCCTAACACTTTCTATCTTTTGAGACACTAGTAAACTTAGGAATACAGTGTTTGTGCTAAGAACTAGGAAGACATAGAAAATAGTGGTAAGTTGCATAGTTGAATTCTTGAGTCTGTCAGTCTTCTTACACGAGAGTCTTGAGTAGCCGTTGCAGATTGGCCCTTGATTGAGGCACAAAATATTATAAGAGTTTTGACCCAAGGGGTGCCTCCGAATCCTACTCAAGAGATGGGCTGGATTCATTTACGTCCTTCCTTTTCGTATTCACAATCAGGGGAGTGATTTGTGGCTTGACTTGATCGATCAATCTTCAGAATCTCCAGATTTCAAATCAATCCTTGAAGCAGGGACTATCTTCCTATAGCGATTGCACTTGATCTTGTTTCCTTTTTGATGGCCTTGACATCCTTTGATTTTGCATTGTCCTTGATGCATTTGATCTTGTTTCCTTTCTGATATCTTTAACATATTGACTTCCTTTGATTTAGTACTACCCTTCTAATTTCCTGAAATTAAATAGATACAGTTAGATTTGCATTGTTGTCATTATTGAAACTTAGGTGTAACATATACTACAACGACTTCACAACAAAATATATAAGATAGAAGTACGAGATCAGGATTTTTTGGAAAAACCTCAAGCAGCTTTCTGAGAAACTACAAAGCTTCCTGGATTGATAGTAATGCTCTTGGTGCAATTATCTGTTTTGTAGATTCCAACAAGTCGATCAGCCAGCTCAATTATATTGTTCCTAAGGTTGCATTCATCAAAACAAAAGATAAAGATAACAATAGCTGATTAGTGCTTATCCCTTTGAAATCTGACAAACGCGAATACACTACCTTATGATTATGAATTGTGCATCCTTTGTTCGATCCTTGACATAATGTCCCACGATGGAGACATTCTTAAAATCTACAACATGCGAACCACCAACATGATATTAAATCAAGCCAAGCTTGGCATATAGGAAACCGAAAAAGAAAGCATAAAGATATCTGTATTAGCCAAACGCAGAAAAGAACATACCAAGAGCTGCATCAATCTCATCCACGTTTATTCCATACCTCTTGTCTTTTCAGATACTTTGAATGATTTGCCTTAAGGTCCTTCAATGTTTTGCTATTTTCTCCCTGAAAGAAAAAGATTCAATGATTAGTTCCACTTGGTTTAAGTGTTATAGAAGAATGTATACATTTGTGCAACATATATTCAGAGCAAGCCACCTCTCGCTTTTCAGGTTCTCTTCCTGTCTAGAAATGTTTGCCTGCATCTCTGAAATTCGAGTGAAATTATCTTCAAAAGCCAATTTTGTTGCTTTCTCTTGCCATTTGAAAAGTGGTAATTCTTTAAGCATGTAAGCTTCTGCATCATTCTTTACGCCCTGTAATTGAAGACATGAAAAACATAATTAAATGCATTTCTGGGAGCCCAAGGAAATTATACTTTATGTAATGGTCTAACCTCTTACCTCCAAGTTATCTCTTTCTTTCTCGGCTAACTTAACCATTTGAACAACACCAGACCTTCTTTTATTGAGGGTTTCTATCCTATGAGAGCATCAAGAAATAGTGAATTCAGATTCTAGAGGTATCACATGCATCTTTTTAGGCTCATAAGTTTCTCATTGAGTACAAACAACAGGCTCATGATAGGTAATTAACAGACAAAGATATAAGAATGGGGATTCCAATTGCACACAAGGGAGAAAATAAAGAGTAAATTGGCAGGAAAAGTGTAGCATAACTATTAACAAGATTCAATCTGAAACTAAGAGGAGCCTGACATTGAGACTTCGAATTCAAAATGTTTCTTTGCGCCAAAAGATTTTCATTTCAGAGACGAGAACTAACCGCGTAAATGAATCATCAATCTTCTCAACGTATTTGTCGGTTCCTATAATATATACTCGAGAAAGCCTTCATCATGGGGTCCTTGTCCCTTAGGCTTCATCAATTTATTCAACTTCACCCTACAAAAGAACCAACAACTTCAACTCCATAAAAATAGAGTCCAATTTGTGAAATTAACTAAGGTCACATGACAAAAACAATTTAAACCCGAAGAATCATAAACCAGTTGTTATCTAAATCAAACCCTTTCCCTTTCGGGAGTAAATTTTATGGGTGGTCATTCAACTTTGTATATTCATTACCCGAAAGTCACTTTTCTTTCTTTCGTTACGTAAAAATCATTCAATTTTGTGTTCATTACCCAAAAAATACTTTTTTTTCTTTTACTACACAAAAATTATTTTACCATGCTCTAGTTATCTCAATAGTCACTTTGACCAGATTTTACAAACCTTTCACCTGAAAAATCTATTATGCCCTTGATATCATAAATCCTCCCATTTATGCAACACCTTCTATATTATGTACTATATAATGTATTTTTACCCCAAGTATTTTACTTATAATTAAAATAATTTAATATTATTTTATTTATTATTTTTTATAATATATTCGTACATTTAATTTTTTCTTAACATTAATTTTAAAATATATATGTAGCATTATTAAATTTTTAGGTAACATTGACGTGTACAAATCTCAAGTTCACGTTCTTAACCGTGCTTAATGAAATATTTTTAATGAAAATTATAAAATCAAAGCTCATTGATTTATCAGCCAAACCATACCCATTAATCTAATAAATAAAATACTTACATTTAGTACAATGACACATCGGATTAATACTTTCAAATAAATAATATTAACAGATAAAGCTTTAAAACCTTAATATTAAACACAATGAAAAAATTAAATGTATGAATGCATTATAAAAATAATAAATAAAATAATAAAATATTATTTTAATTATAAGTAAAATACATAGGTGAAAGTATATTAAATAATATATACAATATAGAAGGTGTTATATAAATGAGATGATTTATAATGTGAAGGGCATAATAGACTTTTCAAGTAAAAATATTATAAAATTTGGCTAGTGTAACTTTTGTGATAAATAGAGTAAAATAAAATAATTTTTATGTAATAAAAAAAATAATTTTAGAGTAATGAACACAAAGTTAAATGATTTTTACATAATAAAAGAAATGATCATTCGTGACAATTACACTCTCTCTCAACTTGTTGGTGACCTCTGTAAAGTTACTTGTCCTGTCATTAATAAAGTACTTAGAGGAATTATCTCGATATGCCACACGTGTAATTACAAAATCTCTTCCAGGATTCTAACAGAAGTTCCAAAGGAGTATCTTGGAAACAGGAAATCCACAATTACCAAATCAAATGAACAGACACGCCGGCACTTTCCAAATTCTGCTGATTAGTTGAATCATGGATAAGCTCTGACACTTTGTTATGCCGACACATGCATATGCACAGTTTAACATTGAAATTCAAATTTTACTAAGCACACATCTGAACGATCCATTTTACAGACGTAAGATAAAGGTGATTGCAATTACGCAAGTCTAGGAATTTTGGCGGGGAGCGGAAGGGAAAAAAAATATTTAAAAGAAAAAAATAATAAATTGCGTAAAACATGATAAAATAAGATTTACGTAATTTGATAATTTTTATCTATTTTACAGTCACACAAAAATAGCTCTTTATTAATTAAATAGAAAGAAGAAGTTGATAAGGGATGATATGTAAATTGAAATGCAAACCCCTTTTATAGGCATTTGAATGCCCTGCTAGCGTAATCACTTATGTTATAAGAAAAAAAATTCAAAGATGAATTCTTCCGCCTATCATTCTGTTTCATATTACTTTTTCTTTTCTCTTTGACTTTTCTTTCTTTCACATACAACAAGGTTTGCTCCCATCAATCTCCCCCTCAAACCTATGTTACATCAAGAAAGAAATTTAAAACAGATTTGTTCTTCTCTCATGGCACCTTCACATTATCAGTCTTGAAGGCTAACTGAGGCAGTGCACAACCTGAGTTTGTCAACACCGACAACTTTGGTCAACATGTTTGACGGGTTCTTCGATCCTGGTATCTTCCTTAAGGAAATAGTTTCTTTACTTATCAACTCACGGATATGATGATACCTCTACTGGATATGCTTCGATCTTGCATGAAACTCTGGATTCTTGGCAAGATGAATTACACTATGGCTATCGCTGAAAAGCTCACAATTGTCCTACTCTTTACCTAGCTCTTTAAGAATATTCTTGAGCCAAATCATCTTTTTTCAGATTCTGAGATTGCCATGTACTCTGCTCCAGTGGTATATAGAGCAACACTGTTATGAACTCTGGACATCCAACTAACAGCAGTATCACCCAAGGTGAACACGTAGCTTGTGGTACTTTTTAGACTATCCAGATCACTGTCTAAATTTGCATTAGCAAATTATTGTAAGATAATATTGCTCCTTTTAAAAGAAAGTGTCGCACTTGAAGTACCTTTGAGATATCACAATATCCATTTTACACATTCCCAATACTCCTTTTCTGGATCTGACATGTATCTATTGACAACTCCAACTGCATGGGCTATGTCAGGTCTAGTGCAAACCATAACATACATCAAACTTCCTACTGCTGAAGCGTATGGAACTTTGGATATGTACTTTATTTCTTCATCTGTCTTAGGTGATTGGTCCTTCAACAGATTGAGATGGTTTCCGAGTGGAGTGCTTATGGTCTTTGCATCGTGAAGACTGAACCTGCTTAGTACTTTCTCTATTTACTTTTCTTGAGACAACTTTAAAGTTCCTCCAGACCTATTTCTGCTAATCCTCATCCCAAGCATTTGCTTGCCTGGTCCTAAGTTTTTCATTTCAGACTCCTCCTCCAGTTGATGTTTAACCCTGTTGATCTCTTTTATGCTAGATTCTGCAATTAGCATATCATCAACGTACAATAGTAAAATGATATAGGATTCATTAAGATTTTTGATATAACAACAATAGTCCATCTCATATCGCGTGAAACCATTGTTATGCATGAATCCATCAAATTTCTTGTATCATTGTCGTGGAGCTTGTTTCAAACCATAAAAACTCTTCTTCAACTTACACACAAGGTTTTCTTTATAGGAAACGTGAAAACCTTCAGGTTGCTTCATGTAAATGTCTTCTTCAAGGTCACCATGCAAGAAAGCAGTTTTAACATTTAGCTGCTCCAAATGCAAATTTTCTGCAGTTACGATACTTAGCACCAACCTGATAGTAGTTAATTTGACTACATAAGAGAAGATCTCGGTGTAGTCAATTCCTTTCTTCTGCTGAAAGCCTTTTACTACTAATAGTGCTTTGTATTGCTTCTTACCATCATACTCTTCCTTGACCCTGTACACCCACTTATTTTGCAATGCCTTCTTTCCTTTAGGTAACTCTGTAAGTATCTATGTTTTATTCTTTTGAAGATAATTCATTTCTTCTTTCATGGCTAGCTTCCACTTATCCGAGTTTATCACCTGCATTGCTTCAACAAAATGTTCTGGTTCTCCAGCATTAGTCAGAAGTAAATAGTAGAGAGAGAGAGAGTTAACCTATCTGGCGCGTTTATGACTCTTTTAGATCTCCTTAATGCAGGTTCAAGAGTAACTGATCCCGAATTTGATTCAAGTCCTGACTCCATATTTGGTTCTGCATCTGATTCTATCTCTGGTTTCGGTTCTGGTTCTAATCCAGATTCGGCTTCTGGTTCCTCATCTTCAATTTCAGAATAAGTTGTAATCCCTCTAGCCACTTCATTTTATGAGATTTCTTCTAACTTAACCATTCTAGATGTCTGTTTACTGGTGCTGGTTGGTTCTACTCCGAACTTGTCCTTGTACATCACATTTTCATTAAATGTGACATTCTTGTGTCTTAGGATCTTTCTATTCTGATCATCCCAAAATCGATAACCAAAATTATCATCATCATAGCCAATAAAGAAATATTTTTTGGCTTTAGGATCAAGCTTATCTTTATCGTTAGAGTTTACATTCACATAAGAAACACAACAAAAAAATTTTAGATGTGAGAGAGTTACCTCTTCTCCTGTCCATACCTCCTCGGTAATTTCAAAATTCAGCGGTACAGAGGGTCCCCTGTTTATGAGGTAAGCTTCCGTATTAACAACCTCGACCCAAAAATACTTCGGCAATCCAGAATGTATACTCATACTTCTGGCTCGTTTATTCAGGGTTGTGTTCATCCTCTCAGCAATGCCATTTTGTTTCGATGTTCCAGGAACTTCTTGATCATTCTAATCCTATTCTCAGAGCAGAATGCTTTAAACTCTTGACTATCATACTCTCCTGCATTGTCAGACTTCAGACATTTTAACTTTAGACATGTATGATTTTCAACTTCAGCTTTCCATCTTTTAAAGGTAACAAACACATCAGATTTATTTTTACAAAAATAAACTCATACCTTTCTTATGGAATTATCAATAAAGGTTACATAACAGCATGAGCCTCCTAGAGAAGTTACAGAAGCTGGTCCCCACACATATGTATGCAATAGTTCCAACTTTTATTTCTTTGGCGTCCTTCCTGCCTGTGAGAAACTAACTCCCTTTTGTTTCCCGTAAATGCCATCTTCGCCCAAACATAATTTAACATGCCTGAGGTTTGGCAATTTTTCTTTGGATGCCAACAACTTCATTTCCTTTTCACTCATATGCCCGAGCCTCCGTGTCACGGCCCGAAATTCCCACCGTCGGAACCGTAATGGCGCCTAATATTTCACTTGCTAGGCAAGCCAACGTTAGATAATCATTAAATCAAATCCTTATTTCCATTAAGTAAATAATAATAATTAGCTAAGATAAAATATAATAAATACGGAATAATATGAAAACTGTATTAATTACTACCACCCGGATCTGGAGTCACAATTCACGAGCATTCTAGAATTTACTACAAGTAATAGTCTGAAAGAAATACAACTGTCTGAATGAAAGAAACAGTAGAACAAAAAAGATAGACGGGGACTTCAAGGTCTGTGGACGCCGACAGATCTACCTTGAGTCTCCGGATAGCGGTCCAATAGCAAAATCTCGATCAACCCGAGCCGATACCAAAATCTGCACAGAAAGTGCAGAGCGCAGTATCAGTACAACCGACCCCATGTACTAGTAAGTGTCGAGCTTAACCTCGACGAAGTAGTGACGAGGCTAAGGCAAGGCACCTACAAATCAATCTGTACAATTTAACAATGTATATACAAATAACAGCAATGAAAAGCTAGGCAGGAAGTATCCGGAGAGGGAAACATGCTGGGGGAAATACAATATATGGAACTACAGCAGAATGATGACTGGAACAAGCAATATACTATGAATCAACAGAAACAACGATTACAGTAAAGGAAAAATGCACGCATCACCCTTTGTGCTTTTACTCTCAATCTCACCATAAAAATAATAGAAACGGCACAGAATTACCCATCATGCATTAACTCTCATATCATGGCACAATATTACACTTCATGCGTTAACACTCACAATATGGTACGACATCACCCTTCATGCTTTTACACTCACAATATGGCACGGCATCACCCTTCGTGCATTAACACTCATAATATGGCATGACATCACCCTTCGTGCATTAACACTCTCCTTTACCATAATGCAATGCATAAATAACAACAGAGAGATAGAATAACAAGTACAAGCCTTACTTCAACATTTGGTTCCACAATATCAATCTCAACTTTGAAATAAATACTCGATTATCACCAGAAAATTCAAAAACATGATAAGAACGATCAATTTAACAACACTAGTATAAACACGTAGTAATTAGGCATAAGAAAGAGACAATATAAGAAAAATGGGAGAAAACAGGGAAAAATAGGTAAATTGGCGGCGCATACGTACTCGTCACCTCACATATACGCCGCTCACATGAATTTCACATAGAAAATAATCTGAGGTTCCTAATTCCCTCAAGTCAAAGTTAGACACAACACTTACCTTGCTCCGAAG
>AWOL01S0018322.1:0-12046 GCA_000715115.1 Nicotiana otophora
GCTATATCCATTTAAAAAGGGCAATCACCTTCTGATGTTTTACACTTCAATGCCATACAAGAGAGGGAGGGTGATTTGAGTGGTGTCCAATTTTCGCATGCACTGATTATAGAAGAACCTGGTTCTTCTATTTGTTCTTTATACTACTTTTGCAGAAATAGTAAATGAGAAAAGTAAAGAACACAAGTATTTTTACGTGGAAAACACCCAACTCAAAAGGTGAAAAAACCACGACTTACTACTTAGTAAGATTTTTCCCAACACTTCACTAAATCATTAAGCCAAAACAGTATTTACAAAACTCTTTGTAAATCTAAGGATTAACTCTAATCCCGTTATGGCAACCAGCCACTAACTGTTGCGACAACTTCAAGTTAACTCTAACTTGAATACTCAGAGTACCTAATACAATTGCTTCTAGACAAAGCTAAAAGGTACAACTTCAAAACTCCTACTACAATCGAACTAGAATAAAGACAGACGCTTAGAACTGGTTCTTCTATCTGGCTCATGTAGCTTCGGGTTCGCATACTTGAATCACACAAGAATTGTTTGCAAAATACATTGCTATTTTGCTCTCAACTCACGTTTAACTTCAACGTTTGTGCGTACCTATAAAATGAGAACATCCTGCAATATATAGAGTTAGTAGAATGGGAAATAACTAGAGTTCTAATGCTACTCTTCCTTGGTGGAAGAGTTCTAGTTTTCTTCAACTTCTAACTCCTCCCTTATCTTGAATAAAGTTCTCTTCGAGTAAGGAGTCTTTCTCCTTATCATTTGTGCAACATTTTCTATCAGGAGATATCAGATATAACAACTTAAGCTTATCTCCTTCACGTACATCCTTTATGGCACATAACTCGCTCAGGATCGGACTCATCGAGACTAACTACACCCGATTCAAAAAAAACCTTAGGAAAAGAACCGCATCACAAAGAAAAACCAAGGGGAATTATTACACTACCTAAGGAATACACTATCTAAGGAAATTGATTTTAAAAAAAAAATTCAATCAAAAGACATAAAAACAAACGCACATTTACATATTTATACATTTACATATTTACATCCCCACCCCATAATTTAAATTGTGGCATGTCCCCATGGCACACAAATAATAAGCAAGAGGTAAAGAAAACTCCCATGGACTTTTTCCGTTTCCGAGAACTTGTGAAATCCACCTTTAATTCTGAATTCATTTTTCGTTTTCGCTCCTCGGGATTCTTTATGGAGCCCATCAGGCCAAAGTCCTTTAAGGATATTAGTAAGACCCGCTTTTTTCTTTCTTTCTTGGCCTCATTTTGAGCGGTGGATTGTTCTTGAAGGATTATCCTCAACTTGTTTCTGCATTCATTCACAAGATCGATCCCTGCATATTCCTGTAAATCCCCAAAAATAAAATCTACATGATCAAGGTTAGAATAAGAAAATGAAGAAGAAAGATCATGTGAATATTCCTGTGGTATGTCCAAGACCAATGCTTCTTCATTCTCTTTTACTAAAAATTGTAAATGTGGATACATGGATGGGGATTTGAACTCTTCTTTTATTTCTTCGTAATCCACCAAATCCTCATTTTCAATCATCTCAGTTGAAATAGACTCCTCTTGTGGAGTGAAAAATTCTCTCTGTAGATGTTCATCATCTCGGGTAGGCTCATTCTCATTGGGTATCTCCTCCATATATCCAACATCACAAAGCAATGAGCTTTCTGAAAGTGTACTTATTATTTGACTCACTTGCATTGTTAGGTTGCTAATGGCTTCATCATCTTGTGTAAATCTCTATTCCACCTTATTTATGAACTTATACACAAGCTTTTCTAAACTACCATTTTTCCCTTGAGGTGATTATCTCACTTCGCTTTCATTCTAGTCATAATAAGGGTATTCATCCCAATCAGAGTCAGAATTGTGCCCATATGAATCCTCATACCTGTACAAACTAGAAACAGAGTGAGAGGTTTTAAAATATGAACCATAGAAAAAATACCCACCTGCTTGAGAATTAACCCATAGATAATTTTTACCGCATTTAAAACACATAGCAGACCGCTGACAATGTTCAGGTGCTAACTCTTCAACCGTTTTTTAGGCTGGTTGTACTCCATCTTTAAAATATTTAGAGTTCAGTATGAAGAATATGCTCTTCAAGATTTCTTCGATAAAAGAAATCTTGAAGAGAAGTTAACATAACAAAACTAAAAATAAAAAGAATAAAAAAAATAAAAAATAAAAGCTAATTCCTGATTTAGCACTACAAACTATTTCAAACACAATTGATTGCCAATCCCCGGCAATGGCACCAAAATTTGACGAGCGCAAAATACACACTTAAATTGTGCTCGCTAGTCAAAGATAGTATAGTATAATATCGTATCCACAGGGATTGGATTTAAATAGTATTCTCTTAGTTTCTAGCTTGATTGCTATCAAAGAGGATCAACAGTTGAGATTTATATGACTAAGAATCTAAAATCTACAACTATTGACTAGTGACTATCGAAACAAGGAATAAGCAATTAAGGTTATCGGTGGGAGAGGATAAGGTTTTGACGGAATAAGTGCAAGATAATTATTCGGGATCTAACTCTAGATAATTCACTTTCAATGTTCAAGTGAGTCTCTCGAATTCACTTAATTATCAGTACAATTGTTTAGCAAAAACTCCTCTCTCGATTAAGTCTTAACCTCACAAGATGAACCAATTTAAGCACTATGAAGATATGTAAGAATGCGTAGTGGTTCGGTCTTTAGGAAAACCTCTTTAGATTATTTTCCTAACTAGGTTTAATCAATGATTCAACTAACCTTTTTCGATTACTTGGAAGAATCTATGAACTCAACCAACAATATAATGCAAAGATATCACAAGTTATGCCTCTCTCTATTACATGAACTAGTGAATATAAATACAACAATTAAATCTTCCAAAACGATTCAAATACATAAAAATAGAGCTATAGTCCACAAACAATCATCAATATACCAAATCCATCAGAACCCAAAAGGATCTACTCCATAGACATGAAGAAGTTCTTCACAAATGTAATTAAAGTATAGGAAAACATAAATTCAATCCAAACCCAGATCTTGAGTGAGGAAGGAATGATGAAATCCTTGTGCTTGTATTCTTCTAACTCCTCCTTAGCCTCCTTAGGTCAAAAATCTGTCAAAAGTACCGAAAATGGTGTTTTCCCGTGTATTTAAGCCATCCCCCAATAATCCCCGGACGAAAATACCCTTTTTAGCGGAAATGGGAAGATACTCTAAAATATTTGTGCTACCGCGCCGCATGCGGCATGCAGTACGCTTATGGAAAATTCCATAACGTGTTGCAAAATCATTTCTATCCATATTTTGCACTGGCGCACCGCACTGGGCGACGCACCGTGCATCGCGCTAATGGAATTCCTCTGAAGCTTATTTTTTTAATACTTCTTTTGCCTAACTTGTGTTGCCTTTATTTTGTTGCCTTTCATAGTGCATGACAACAATACTATATTAAGCCATTCATAAAGTAGATATTTGCAATTCAATTGCAAATTCTCTAAAGCATGTAATCATCAGCCACTGAGCCACGCTGTGATAGGCCAATTTTATGGCTTTGAGCAATTTTCTTCTATTTTTCATATATACTCAGTTTTCGGTCCTGAACTCGATCCCAGGTTAATTCCCTGGGTTTCTACTCAGACTTCAAAGCTCCAAATTGTTCGATTTAGTTCTAAATTATCTTCTTAATTCGGAATCATTTCCTACAAGGCATAAAATACGTAATAAGTGCAAATCACCATCATTTAAGCTCAAACACCAGTAAAGTATAGTAATTAGAGTGCATAATACGGCTAAAACACGAGTTTTTATCCTACCATCACAGCTCTGAGATCATCTCTCTCAGCTTCTACTTCTGCCAACCTCTTCTTCAGCCTTTCAATTTCAACATCCTTGGCCCCACTCTATTGCACCAAGGCTCGCACTTTGTTGTTCACAGGTACCTTTTTGGCTGAACCAGGTTCTTTGGGAGTGGTGCGGACTTCATAGTCACAAGCAGTCAAAGTGTTTGCCCCGAAGTGATCCTTGCTTGTACCAACCTCCCATTTCTTTATGGGTACCTTAAAGTGTGCGAGTACAGCCGTGAGAATGAAACCATAGGGTATGGCATGAGTTTTGGTGCCAATCAGAACCCTATTAAGAAGCTGGATGATAAATCCAGGCCAACTGATTTGCCTCTCACTGTCCAGACATTCCATAAGAACCAGGTCTATGAATGTGGTAATGTGCCTCCTTTCATGCCTAGGCAGCACAACTTTGTTAACAAATTAGAACAACACTTTGTGGGGTGGATTCATCTCACTTTTGTATATAGCCTTAGGCTCAAGATCTTCTTCATTGTCACCAAATTTTCTTGTAATGGAAAGGGTAGTATGGAGATTCTCTAAACTTGGCCATTTGAGTTTCTTGTAGTCATTGTACCCAGCAACAGGTATACCTAAGATCTCTCTCAGTTCCCGGTCATCAAAACTCACTATCACCCCCTTCACTACACTGGTGACTCTACCATTCTTGATCTCACAATTTGCCATGAACTCCACAATCTCAGTTCTGGCAAGCTTTCCATCCATCTGAAGGACCATGTCCTTCCAACCTTGCAATTGTTATATTTCCAGCAGCATCACCATGTCTCCCTCCTCCAAGTTCCTAAGGAGTCTACCTTTCAAGATGGATCTTTTCCCAAACTTAACCATCTTGTCCTTCTCTATAACATATTCTTCTTCTTCTCTACTCCATTCTTCTTCTTTCACTATTTTCACTTTGTTAGACTTCAAGGCAGACCTGGTTCTTTTGACCAAGGTAGATGGCCCTGCAGACTTTGTCTTTGAAATGGACTTGTTTGTAGAAGTCTTGATCCTTTTTGCCTTTGGAGTCACAACCTCCATTTCTTATGCCTCCTCTTCATCCTGAAGAACCAGGTCCATCTCATCAATTTTAACTGCCTCAACAGACTCAACCACATTCTTCTTTCCCTTAGCAATAGCTTTTCTCTTACTTTCTTCTAAGGCCTTTTCCAGTTCAGCCTCACTCTGCTTCTTCTGACTCCTTGCAGCTCTTCCTCTTGTAGGAGGAGTCTTTACAGGGATAGATGAGGCAGCCTTTCTTTTCTTATTTTCCCTAGCAGTACCAGGGACTCTAACTCCTGAACTCCTTTTCTATTTAGGATTGTAACTGTCAGACACCTTTTTCAGTAAGTCTTCAAGGAGTTCCTGCTCAGATGGAATAGGTTCTCGAACCTTCTTCCCCAATCTAATCAACTCCTCAGCAGCTTTTCCAGACCCACTTCCCCCTTTTTCTTTCATACTTTCTTCTTTTCCAGCTGATTCCTCACTCCCTCCTTCCATAACTCAAATTTCTTCAGTCAAACCAATAGGGGTGGGTGAAGGTTCAGTCACTCCTTGTCCTATTCCCCTCACATCACCTTGAGCTCCCTCATTCTCTTTTTATTTTCTCCTTTTATTTTTACCACCCATTTTCTCAGACTCAGCAGTCTCTACCCCAACCACTTTTCATACCAGAACAAATCTAGTTTCCAGATTTGCAGTAACCTCAGAGGTTACTTTAGATGTAAATTTAGGACCAGATTTTACCTGCACTGTTTCAGATAAAACAATTTTCTCCCTCAGTTGCAGATTTGAAAGAGTCTTCAAATTTTTGGGGTTCAACTCCCCGACTTTCCCTCAACTGCTTATTAATTTTCTTGATTTATTCTTTTCCAGTAACAACCTTACGAGCCAACATCTTGAACCTTCATTTCTTAAAGGTGGGTATGGTTGAAAGTGTGATGGATGGTGTGGGTATTGTTTCCTTGGGTGATGATGAAGGATTCTTAGAAGGGTTTGCCATCGTTGTATTTCGATATGAGAGAATATGAGTATTGTGTGTTTGGAAGATGAGAGAAAATAGAGAGAATTTTTGATGGCTTGGAAATTAAGAATTGAAGAAACAATTAAGGCCTAATCAATTTAAAGAGGTAGAGTTTAATTGGGTAATAACTACATTTTCAGAAGTTCAGAGGTCTAATCAACCTGGGAGTCAGTTTGAAGAGACGTTTATGACTCTCCCTAGAATCTAGGCACTTATTGCATTTTTGGGACTCTTTTGAATGAAACTGGTTCATTTCGTAATGGATAAGCTCAAGGAATTTAGGATTAAATGGGACTCTCCACTTGATCATAATCCAAATATAATTGTTCTAAAATATGCAGAGTGGAGAATATGTACCAAGTAATCTTGATGAACCAGGTTCTTCACTAAGAAATCTCTTGCGTAAGTCTGAATTTTCCAAGAAAATAGAGATAATAACATTAGAGATTAATGAGTCATTCTAGCACATGGCCCAAGAGTATACTAATGAAAGTATGAGACTGAGCAAAATCTAATCTAATTATGTACAAAATTGCACAATTTCTCTAACCAATTTTTTGAGTTAGAACTGGTTCTTTTTAGGTGATCTTAATCATCCCTAATTCTAACATGTTCCTTTTAAAGTGATCTACTTAGAGCTTTTGTGAAGATTTCATCTATTTGCATGTCAGTAGCACAAAATTCCACAGTGATCAAACCCTTCTCATAGTTGTCCCTCAAAAAATGATGCCTAACATCTATGAGCTTAGTTGTTTTGTGATGAACCGGGTTCTTGGTCATACTAATTGCACTAGTGTAGTCATAAAAGATGGGGATACAACCTACATCAATTCCAAAGTCTATTAATTGTTGTTTGATCCACAATAATTGAGCACAACATGAGGCAGCAACAACATACTCAGCTTCAGCAGTAGATAAGGCCACCGAATTTTATTTTTTCGTGGCCCAAGACACAAGGCATGAGCCAAGAAAATGTGCCATACCTGAGGTGCTCTTTCTATCCACAAGAAAACTTGCATAATCAGCATTAGCATATCCCACTAAATTGAAATTACTACCTTTTGGATACCATAGGCAAAGGTCAGTGGTGCCTTTTAGGTATCTCAAGATCCTCTTGACAGCAGTCAAGTGAGACTCCTTTGGACTTGCCAGAAATCTAGCACAAATGCCTACACTGAAAACAATATCAGGTCTGCTAGCAGTGAGATACAACAAAGAGCCAATAATTCTCCTATACAACTTCTGATCAACAGATGAACTAATTTTGTGGCTGTTGCGATAGTAGTGTCAATTTCTTTAGAATCTTCCATTTTAAAGCTTTTAAGCAACTCTTTCACATACTTCTGCTAATGGATCATAGTTCCATTTGAATTTTGTTTAATTTGTAAATCTAAAAAGAAATTAAGCTCACCCATCATACTCATTTCAAATTCACTCCTTATTAGTTTAGCAAATTCTTTACTTAACTTATCAATAGTTGCTCTAAAAATTATATCATAGACATATGTCTGAACTACCAAGAGATCTTTACCTTTTTCTTTCAAGAATAAAGTATTGTCAATTTTACCTCTCTTGTAGCCATGCTCAAGCAATAGTTTTGATAATCTTTCATACCATGCTCTTGGAGCCTGCTTGAGCCCATAAAGTGCCTTGTCAAGCTTGTACACATGATCAGGATATTCCTTGCTTTCAAAGCCCAGATGTTGTATGACAAACACTTCTTCCTTTACATAGCCATTGAGGAAGGCACTCTTGACATCTATCTGATGGAGAGTGAATTCCATATAAGCAGCAAAGGCTATAAGGTGTCTAATTGTCTCTAATCTTGCAATTGGAGCAAAAGTTTTATCATAGTCTATGCCCTCCTCTTGACTATATCCTTGAACCACCAATCTTGCTTTGTTCCTTATAACTGTTCCATCTTTGTCAAGTTTTGTTTCTGAAGACCCATTTAGTGCCAATTATTGATCTGTCCTTGGGTCTTGGTACCAGATGCCAAACTTGACTTCTCTCAAATTGGTTGAGTTCATCTTGCATTGCATTCACCCGGTCTGCATCCTGCAAAGTCTCAACAATATTTTTAGTTTTAATAAGAGATAAAAAAGCATCAAAACCACAAAGATTCTTCAAAGAAGATCTGGTTTTGATTCTAGAAGTTGGATCAGTAATTATGTTCTGAATGGGATGAGAACTTTTATACTTGTAAGATTTCACAACCAGCTGATTTCCCTTAGATGTTCCTTTAATGTTTTGTTGCTGAGGAACATGTTCATGGACAGATTCCCTCGAGGTTTGAGGATCAGTCCCTCTTTGTTCAGTTCCCCATGTCAAGTTGCCCTGGGTGGAAGGACTTTTTCCATCCCATGCTCCTTCCTCGAGTGTAGCTTCAGTCTGGGTTGTGGTTTCATTTGAGTTTCTTACGAGCCCAATTGCTTCATCATCATGTTTCTACCTCTCAGAAAGAATGTTAATTTCATCAAAAACCACATGTACACTTTCTTCTACACACATAGTTCTTTTGTTATAATTCTTATAAGCTTTACTATGTGAAGAATATCCCAAGAATACTCCCTCATCACTTCTGGGATCAAACTTACCTAAGGAGTCTTTACCATTATTGTGCATAAAGTACTTGCATCCAAATGCCCTAAGATGGGATATGTTTACCTTTCTTCCTTTAAGTAACTCATAGGGAGTCTTTTCAACAAGATGTCTAGTCATACACCTATTTATGATGTAACATGCAGTGTTCACAGCTTCTGCCCAGAAACTATGGGGCAGTTTACTAGAAAGAAGCATAGTCCTAGACATTTCTTCCAATGTCTTATTCTTTCTTTCAACTACTCCATTTTGTTGTGGAGTCCTAGTAGCAGAAAAATTATGATTTATTCCATGCTCATCACAAAATTCAGCAAATTTAGCATTCTCAAATTCAGTACCATGATCATACCTAATTGATGCAAGTTGATTACCTAGTTGTTTTTGAGTTGTTCTAACAAAAGAAGTGAACATGTCAAATGCTCCATCTTTAGATGTTAAAAACAATGTCTAAGTAAACCTAGAATAATCATCAACAAGCACCATCACATATATCTTACCACCTCTGCTCAATGTTCTCATTGGTCCACAAAGATCCATATGGATCAATTCTATCGTCCTGGTGGTGCTTACCACTTTCTTTCTTTTGAAAGAGGATCTTACCTGCTTCCCCCTTGCACAAGCCTCACAAACTTTATGCTTCTTGAACATAATGTAAGGGAGCCCTATCACCAAGTGCTTGAAGACTAATTTGTTGAGTTGACCTAGACTGGAATGTCTAAGTCTCTTGTGCCAAAGGAGGGGATCATTATCCAACACACTTAAACAAGTGAGTACATTTTCTGAAAGTGTGGACATATCTACAACATATATGTTGTTCACTCTTTTTCCCTGCAAAACTATATTGTTAGTGGTAAGATTAATCACAAAGCATTTTGTAGAGGTGAAGGCTACCATGTTACCTCTATCATATAATCGTGATACACTTATTAGACTGTACTTCAGTCCATCTATCAAGTAGACATTCTCAATAGAGTAAGAATCAGTCTTACCTACTTTTCCAACCCCAATGATCTCACATTTCTTCCTATTTTCAAATGAGACATTACCTCCTTTAAGGTCCTCAAGTGAAAGGAACTGGTTCTTACTTCCTGTCATGTGCTTTGAGCAGCCACTATCCATGTACCATATTTGGCTGCTCCCCTTCACTTGGACCTATAAAATAAAATCAGGGGTTAGTCTTAGAAACTTAAACGAGTTTGGGTCCTTTTCTATCAGCAAAAGGATGAATCAAATTCTTTTTAACCCAACTTGGTAGCCTATTCTTCCCTTGAACAAATTCTTTGTTCTTTTGACTTGCCTTTTCTTTTGCAGTGTATTCGCTTTTATAGTGACCAATTTTATCACAGCGTGTGCAAAATCTTGTTCTCAAGAAGTGTGAGGTACTTGATTTTGGGATCCCACTTAGGTGCCAGGTTCCCAAAGCCAAGTCCTCTTATGTTACTACTATGGTGTTCTTGTAGCCATGAAAGTGCATCGGAGGACCTGTTCCATTTACAAGTTCTGTCTAGCTCATGCTTGACCTTGCTTAGATCCTCCTTTAGGATTCTTATCTACTCATCCCTTTTATACAACTCATCTTTTATTTTTTCTACATTTTCTTCTAGAGTGAGTTGTGTGTGATCAGCTATGTTTTTACATGTTCCTAATTTCAATTTTTGATTTTCACATCTAAGCTCTAGGACAGTTGAGTCAAGTGCATAAGCCTGGTTCTTCAACACTGTATTTTCACTTACAGTTTCACTAATCCTAAGTTCTAGGTTTTTGAACTTAGCCTTCAAAATCACACATTCTTTAGACAACTGCTCCTTTTCATTGTTTACATCCTTACATTCATCAATTAGTTCTAGAAGTAACTCAGACAACCTCTCTTTAGACAACAATTTAATCTTGTCTTTGAGATGAATTACACTTACCTCAGTTTCTTCATCAGATTCTCCGATGGCCATAAGTGCTTGTTCATCCTCATCATCATCATAGGAGCTTTCATCTGAGCTTTCTCCCCAAGAAGCGACCATAACCTTGGTTGATCCTTTGTTGTTGCTTTTCTTGGGTTGAACCTATTCCTTCTTCCTGTTCCTTCGTTCAGCTCTTTCCTTCTTCCATTCAATTTCCCATAAAGGACAGTTCTTGATGTGGTGATCCATCTTTCCACACTTATAGAAGCCATCATTGGTTTGCTTCTCAAGAGCTTTGACTTGCTATAGCTTCCACTTCTTGAAGAACCATTTCCTCTCCTCACGTACTTCTTGAAGTCCTTGGTGATCATAGCCATTTCATCATCTTCTAGATCAGAACCTTCAGTGATTCTGAGTGCCAAGCTCCTTTCCTTCTTAGGTAAATCCATTTTCATGGTTTTTCTCCTAAGTTCATAGGAAGTAAGATTTCCAATTAATTCATCCAGTGGGAGAGTGGCAATGTTCTTTGATTCCATAATTGCAGTGATTTTGCTTTCCCAAGTGATAGGCAAAACCCTTGTCAGTATCTTCTCGACTCTATATTCTTCAGGAATAATCCTTCCAAGAAACTTTAGCTCATTTGTCAAGGTAGTAAACCTTGTGTGCATCTCTTGGATGGTTTCTTCTTCCTTAATAGTAAAATTCTCATATTGAGAATACAGGAGAGTTCCTCTGGATCTCTTCACCTAAGGCGTTCCTTCATAAGCCACTTGAAGAGTATCCCAAATTTGCTTAGTAGTGGTACAACTTTGGATTCTGCTGTACTCATTTGGACCAAGTCCACAAACAAACCATTTCTTAGCTTTAGCATTCTTTTCCTATTTTTTCAAGTCCTCAGCAGTGCAATCCGCTCTTGTTTTGGCACATCTACTTCTTTAACAATTTTCTTCAAGGTAGTCAGTGAACCATCAGTGACAATATCCCATAGCTCATAGTCCTCTCCTATGATGTGATCTCTCATCATGTTTTTCCACCAAGAGTAGTACTAACCATTAAAGAGTGGTAGCCTAGCAGTGGATTGCCTTTCCCAGTTTCCAAGTGGTGCACTCATATTGATCTTCTCCTAAGATGTAAATCTCTTCAAGGAGAATCCACTCTGATACCAATTGATGTTTTATACATCAATGCCACACAAGAGGGGGGAGGGGGAGGGTGATTTATGTGGTGTCCAATTTTCGCGTGCACTGATTATAGAAGAACTTGGTTCTTTTATTTGTTCATTATACTACTGTTGCGAAAATAGTAAATACGGAAAGTAAAGAACACAAGTATTTTTATGTGAAAAACACCCGGCTCAAAAGGTGATAAAACCACGACCTACTACTCAATAGGATTTTCCCCAACACTTTATTAAATCACTGAACCAAAACAACATTTACAAAACTCTTTGTAAACCTAAGGATTAACTGTAATCCCGTTGTGGCAACCAACCTCTAACTGTTGCGACAACTTCAAGTTAACTCTAACTTGAATACTCAGAGTACCTAATACAATTGCTTCTAGATAAAGCTAAAAGGTACAACTTGAAAACTCCTACTACAATTGAACTAGAATAAAAGACAGACACTT
>AWOL01S0018323.1:0-23329 GCA_000715115.1 Nicotiana otophora
TTTGAATGTATCTGCCACAAGCCATTCATAGAGCATAAGTCAGAATAATGGAAAAATAATAGTACTAAAAAGTTCGACTACTGTACATTGATACATGTCACTTAAAAGTCATTTACAGATAACTTTCTATAATAAGCATGTTTTGATAGCCTACTGAAGGAGAATGGCTTGTTACAACCCGCAAAAATTACAAAAATATGTTGATTGAGCGAAATAATTAAACGTTAAAAGTACCTTTTGCAGAGCAGTTGTACAAGAGTCCCGGAAGACCATTGATGGTATATGCATCTGAGACATTTGGACCTCCACCAGTTTGTAGAGCTTGGCTAATGATGGCTTCAGGATCATCATTGAACCATTCTCCTGAACATCGAGAAATTAATTTTCGTAAATAATATTAGGAATAATTATAGATGGAGAAATTTGGATCATAAAAATTAATTTGATATGTTCTATGTGGATGTTTAATTGAGTACCTAAGATGATTGGAATTTCCTTGAATGGTTTGAGAAAAGGGTAGGATTCATTTTTCTTAGGAAGGATAATTAGAGGGCCATAAAGAGTAGATCTTAGCCATGAAATATGGGCATGCCACCACAAAGTCCCTCTTTGACCAACAATTGTGTAATTGTATACATAACTTTGGCCAGTTTGAATGGGGCATTGTGTTATATATGCAGGACCATCTGCCCATCCACTACGAAGCTGTCTCACTCCATGCCTGTTCAGAGGGGCAAAGAAAATTAAAGAAATTAATCCTAGAATATCTAAAAAAATATACTAAGAATTGAAAGAGAAAGATATCATAGCTGTTTGAGGTTTTTTTGTTTTTGTTTTAAATGTTTCTTTGAAATAGCTAAAGATGTCGAAAGGGTTAACTTCGGTTCCACATACTATAGTGTAAAAGAAATTATACTACTAATTAGGTCACAGTGTATTTAAATTAAGTTTAATGATCTATGTAGAAAGGACTCAAATGTAGGACGGAGATAAGGACCAAATATTATACCAATGAATGGAAATATTGTTAGGAACATGGTTATTGACTTTTATAAGTAGACGATCACCCTCCCTTGTGATAATACGAGGCCCTGGGAATTTTCCATTGACTGTCACTATGCTCTTAGTATGGCACAATCTAGTGACATTTTGCATTGTAATCTACATTAAAGATTCAAAAATGAAAATATGTTAGCAAGAGTAACAAAACATTATGCACATTATTTGCTGTAAGATAAGTAGAATGGACTTTTGATATCATACATTGAACTCATAGTGTCTGGTGATAGCTTGTGAAGGCTGAGGCATGAGACATAGTGCCAGAAAAGCAATAAAGAACATTGCCATAGGAACTAATGATGGAAAAGTGCTAGAAAACCCCATCAATATTTTGTCTGATCTCTTCCTTGAAATTAAATTGAAGGGTGAAGATCAGCTTTAGATATTGTAGTAAACTTGGATGAAATATAGCTCTAAGATTGATGTATATATAGAGAAATATTGATGAGATGCTTGGTCGATTAGGTGATGAAAATAGTGTATTTTAAAGAAGAGAAATCAGGAAGAAGTTTAGAATTTGCACATAAATTTTTCTAAAATTGACCAACTGTAGTTGGAAAACAACTTTAGAGTGATGTCAAAGACAATCTAGCTCTATTTTAATTATATATTTTGCTGAAGTTCAATAACTTTCCTTTGTCGTGATGTTAAGCTTGCATGATATTGACAAATTTTCCATATATGCTATAGCTACTGCATGTGCATGAAGTGGTTGTATCTTTTGCACTGTTTTAAATTTTCTCTTTGTGAAATTAGACGTCTACGGTTTTAGTGCAATTTTTTTACTGTTGAGGAGAAAGGTGTAACCTGATAATGAGAGGTGGTTTAGTTTATTTATGTATGATAAGTCAGTTAGGGAGTTAATGAGATAGTTAGTTAGTTTGTTATAGTAGTGGGAAGTCACACGTGTATATATATGTGTACATGTAAGAGATACAGAGTGTGTGGAATAGAATTTTTCCACTGATACATTCATTTTTCTCTCAGATATTTCTTCTTCTTCTTCTCTTCTTCTTCCTCTCTTTCTCTTCTCCCTCTAGCTAGGGTTTCTGCAGGTGATCAATCACCAAACATCAGCATGGTATCAGAGCTCCGAGCTCGGAATTGAAGCTCAGATATCGATCCTCAATTTCTTCTCAATTGAATTTCTGGTTAGATCAAATATCTCAATTTTTCTGTTTTTTCAACTCGAAATTGCTCAATAATGGCGGGTGATGATTTGTTGAATGAAAGTCCAAATACTACTGTTGAAAATGCTTCGCATGCATCATCAGAGGATGAATTTGAGGAAGGAGTGACAGTAGCAGTCACTCATCCTCTGTACCTAGCTCCCAGCGATACAAGTGGAATCTCCTTGATCTCATTTCAGCTAACCGGCACTGACAATTACTCTCTATGGCATCGATCTATGCGAATTGCATTACTTGGTCGAAATAATCTTGGGATTGTTGATGGCAGATGGCCTAAGGAGCGGTTTCGTGAGAAGTACTGGTATCATTAGGAGAGGTGCAATGCAATTGTGCTGTGATGGTTGATGAATTCAGTGGCTCCGGCATTAATCAGTGGCATTGCATACGCTACTAGTGCACAGGTAGTATGGATGGATCTGCAGGAATGTTTTGACAGGGTGAATAATACACATTGCTATAATTTGCACAAGGAAATTGCCACTCTAAATCAAGGTACTGCATCTATCTATGTTTACTACTCGAAGCTCAAAGATCTTTGGGATGAGACTGAGTCTGTAGTACCTACTCCTGGTTGTGACTGTGCTAAGACAAAAGAATTTATTGTGCATTTACGAAAACAGAAGGTGTATCAATTTCTAATGGGCCTAAATGACTCTTACTCTCAAGATCGTAGTCAAATTCTTATGATGAAACCCTTACCAACAGTAAATCAAGCTTATACTATGCTCATGAGTGATGAAAGTCAGAGAACTATAGCAGCCACTGCTGGAGTGTTAGGATCTGCTCCTAATGTAAACATAAATGCCTATGACTCTACTGCCCTGTACAGTGCTAAGCCTAATTTCAATCCAAAGTTTAGGAAGAATTACAATGTCCAGTGTGAGTTCTGTAAAATGAAAGGCCACAGTAAAGAAAACTGCTACAAAATCATAGGGTATCCACAAGACTATAAGTTTAAAAAGAAAGGGGGAGCTGGAGCATACAATGCTATGATTGAACCTAGTCATGTTGTGCCTTTGCACACAAATCATGTCTCTCAGAACATGTCAATGACATCTATGCCAATGCAACCTATGCCTATGTATCAAGGCCATCAGTATGTGAGGCAAGTTACTGAAGGATTACAGGGTCAAGGGATCTCAGGCACTCAGAATCAGGAAGGTACTTCACAACCTCAGGGATCAACAAATATTGCTCCACAAGGTGGTGGTTTTCTTTTCACCAAGGAACAATATGATCAGATAATGCAGATTTTGAACAATACCCCAAGTTACTCAAATGCAGCAGGTATTGATACCTCTCTTTTAGCATCCACTAACTCACAAGAACAAGAATGGATCATTGATACAGGTGCAACAAATCATATGGTGTCAAATGTTAACTTACTAATCAAAACCTCCCTAATCACACCTTCTAAGTCTAGAAGAGTTCTACTACCTAATGGAGATGTCACTCAAGTTACTCAGATTGGAGATAGTCATATTTTAGATAGAAGCACTATTAAAGAAGTGCTTTATGTCCCTCAATTCAAATTCAACTTATTGTCAGTCTCCAAGGTGACAAGAGATCTAAGATGCTTTGATTCCTTTTATCCTTATTTCTGTATATTTCAGGATCTCTTCAGTGGCAAGGTGAGGGAGATTGGTAGGGAAAGAGATGGCCTATACTTTCTGCAGAAACATGGGGCCAAGAAGCTTACTGCAGTTGCCCTAGTTGCAGCTGGAATAAAGTCAAGAACTACTGATATTACTCTGTGGCATAAAAGACTAGGTCATATCTCTAGTGTGGTACTCAGAAGACTGTTTCATGCTAAACTAGCTAGTACTACTGATACTATCAATAAATGCACTGTATGTCCATGTGCTAAACAAACTAGGTTACCATTTCCTACTAGTTGTATTAAGAGCACTGATGCATTTGATCTAATTCATGTGGATGTTCGGGGTCCTTACAAGTATGCAACCTTTGATGGAAATAAGTACTTCTTGACTGTTGTTGATGATTTTACCAGAATGACTTGGTTGTTTCTTTTGAAGTTAAAATCTGATGTATGTGTTGTACTTGCTCAGTTTATTATGTTTGTTCAAACTCAATTTAACAAAACCTTGAAGGCAGTCAGATCTGATAATGGATCTGAATTTATTAACTCTGTATGCAAGACCTTGTTCCAGAAATATGGCATTATCCATCAGAAGACATATGCTTACACCCCTCATCATAATGGAGTTAGTGAGTGGAAACACAGGCATATCCTGGAGGTGACTAGAGCCTTAAGGTTTCAGGCCAATATTCCTATTAAGTACTGGGGTCATTGTGTTCTTGCAGCAGTATATATTATTAATAGAATGACATATTCTGTACTCAATGGCCTATCTCCCTTTGAGTTGTTGTATGGTAGAGCACTCACTTTGGACCATCTGAGAGTTCTTGGATGTCTGTGTTATGCCAAACAGATTCAGGAGATAGACAAACTTCTTCCTAGAGCTAAACCTACTGTCCTTATGGGGTTTTCTGATACTCAAAAGGGTTATATTTTGTTAGATTTAGATACTCATTGCTTTCTCATTAACAGAGATGTTTCCTTCAGGGAAGGTGTTTTCCCTTTTAAGGACTCTTCAGCATCTACACCACCTGTGTTCTTGCCCCATGAATCTTCTATTGTTGATGCTGGGCTCACCTCACCTCCCTCTTCTATTGATTCTGACCATGCAGCTAGCAGATCAGAACATGACTTATATATACAGCACCACTCACCATCAGAAGTAGTTCCAGCAACCTTGCCTTCTCAGGACCTCAGCTTCCCTGGTCTAAGGAGATCATCAAGGACCAGACAAGCTCCTATTTGGATGAAAGACTTTGTGTCTTTGCCAGGACACACGTATGTGCCTTACTCTATTTCCAACTGTGTATCATATGATGGACTCTCTTCTACATATCAGGCCTATCTAGCTGCCTTTTCGTCTATAGTGGAACCTACCTCCTTTGAGGAAGCTGTTAAAGATCCTAGGTGGGTGGATACTATGCAGGCTGAGATTGCTGCCTTAGAATCTAACCACACTTGGGATGTGGTCTCCGTGCCTGATGGAAAAATTCCTATTTGGTGCAAATAGATATACAAAGTAAAGTACAAGGCCTCAGGTAAGGTAGAAAGGTTCAAGGCCAGGCTTGTGGCCAAGGGGTATAGCAAGCAAGAGAGCATTGATTATCAGAAAACATTTAGTCCAGTGGTTAAAATGGTTACAGTCAGATCTGTTCTTGCAGTTACTGCTTCTGAGCATTGGCACATTCATCAGATGGATGTGTACAATGCCTTTCTACTGGGTGACTTGCATGATGAGATATATATGACTCTGCCTCAAGGCTTTCAGAGACAGGGGGTGAGTAGACCAACATGTAGACTCTTGAAATCCTTGTATGGCCTCAAACAGGTACCAAGACAGTAGAATGCTAAGTTGTCTGAAGCACTGGTGCACTTAGGCTTCATGCAGAGTCAACATGATAACTCGTTATTTGTAAAAGGGACATGCAACCACATTGTCATCATCTTGGTCTATGTGGATGATATGCTTCTAATTGGACCTGATCTGACACTAATAAATGAAGTCAAAACTAAGCTACAACTGACTTTTAAGATGACGGACTTATGAGAGTTGAAATACTTCCTTGGCATTGAGTTTTCCAGGTCATAACAAGGTATTCTGATGCATCAAAGGAAATACACACTAGTACTCATCTCTGAGCTTGGACTGGGAGCTGCAAAGCCTGCAGTTACACCTATTGAAGCTAATGTCAAGCTCACTACTAAGGAATATGATGAACACATTGGTGTTCTTGAGGGCACAACAGATGAAACCTTGAGAGACCCCGGCAAGTACCAGAGGCTACTAGGAAAGCTACTCTACTTGACAGTCACATGACCAGACATAGCATATAGTGTTCAGACATTGAGTCAATTTATACAGAAGCCAAAAAGGTCTCATATGGAAGCTGCACAAAGAGTGGTCAAGTATGTGAAAGGGCAGCCTGGACAAGGCATACTGTTGTCTAGCAGAAATGAGAACACCATTACAGCATATTGTGATGCTGACTGGGCAGCCTGTCTTCTTACAAGGAAATCAGTAACTGGATTCTTTATGAAGTATGGTGAGTCATTAGTGTCCTGGAAGTCAAAGAAGCAAAACACTATTTCCAGGAGCTCAGCAAAATCAGAGTATACGAGCATTGCATCAACAGTAGCAGAGTTAGTTTTGATACTTGGCTTATTCAAGGATATTGGAGTAGTTGTTGAACTTCCTGTGAACATACTCACAGATAGCAATGCAGCAATTCAAATAGCTGCCAATCCAGTATTCCATGAACGCACTAAATAAATCGAAATCGACTGTCATTTTATAAGAGAAAAGATACAGAATGGGTTGGTGAGGACATAATATATAGCAACTCAGGAATAGCTAGCAGATATCCTAACCAAGGGCTTAACCAGAGTTCAACATGACTATTTGCTGTCCAAGCTAGGGGTACTTGATATCTTCATACCACCTAGCTTGAGGGGGAGTATTTAGGAGAAAGGTGTAACTTGATAATTAGAGGCGGTTTAATTTATTTATGTATGATAAGTCAGTTAGGGAGTTAATGAGATAGTTAGTTAGTTTGTTATAGTAGTGGAAAGTCACACGTGTATATATATGTGTACATGTAAGAGATACAGAGTGTGTGAAATAGAATTTTTCCACTGATACATTCATTTTTCTCTCAGATATTTCTTCTTCTTCTCTTCTTCTTCCTCTCTTTCTCTTCTCCCTCTAGCTAGGGTTTTTGCAAGTGATCAATCACC
The DNA here is from genome assembly GCA_000715115.1 of Nicotiana otophora. Taxonomy (NCBI): domain Eukaryota; kingdom Viridiplantae; phylum Streptophyta; class Magnoliopsida; order Solanales; family Solanaceae; genus Nicotiana; species Nicotiana otophora. The sequence continues at coordinate 7,084 of AWOL01S0018323.1, forward strand.
AAACTTTAGCATTTACCCTTCTCTAATATTTTGGAAAGTAATCCCTTCGTCCCAACTCTAATGCGGATCCAGGATCTAGATTTTACGAGTTCGATTTTCAAGATTTTTAGGATTGAATTCATTATTTTTTTAAAGTTATCGATTCAGACCTATCTTTTGTTGTAATTTTAATAAAGTTTTACACATAAATTTATGCTCCACATCAAAAGTACTGGGTTCAGATGAACCCGGCAGCCAAACTCTACATCCGCCCCTCTCCCAACTCAGTGATGCCGTTCAGATTTCGAAAGTCAAAGTTTTTTAATTTTTGATTGCGAATTTGGACACATAATCTTTAAATTTTTAATTTTTTTTATCTTTTTACATATTTGAAAACTACACAAAACGTACTGTAAGCCACAATAATTAATAATTTAAAAGTATTCAAAAATCATATGAAAAATCATAATCGAAAAGAAACTCGTTTACAAATTGGGATGAAAGGAGTACTAAATAGAAGAAGTACGGACTACATAAGTACATAGTATATGTTTAAAAACAATTTAACCAATTACGCTGTGAATCATGCAAACGTGTAAATTTTTTGTCCAAGAAACTTTCTAAAAGTATATCTAGTGATTAGTGTTTTCATCCAAACAAAGTAGGTAAATGATTGCGAGAACTTGCTTGCAGTAAAGATTCATATCGTTGTAATTAAGTGTTACTGTATTGCATTTCTATACCCTCTAGTCAGATCTCAACATTTATCAATTGATATAGGCCTATTGATGTTATATATGCATTTTTATCAAGTTAAATCATTCATGGGGTTGTTATCTTAATTAGACCAAACATACTCGAGGTTATATTAACTAAACATATATTTAATAAAATTCAATCTTGTCTATTCCATTCCAGTTTTCGGTCCGAGTGTACACTTTAAGCAAAACGTTATCTGTATTTGTAAATGATCAGGGGGCAAGAAAATGTGTATATGGGTAAAACCGGGGGTAACATATACCTCGATTACCCGATGGGTCAAACGAAGCGAAAGACATGACTGCATGGGATCAGAATCGAAGTCAGGGACTTCTCGTACCAGGGCCCGAACGGAGTGTTCGCAACCGGGCCTGGCAAGACAACACTCCCCGAACCCAGAGCGAGCTCCTAAACCTCGAAAGGCACTACGAACGGTTGCACACGACTAACAGAAAGCCGTGATAGCCGCACCCAATCGGATATCACGGCGCGAATCTCGCCTGACGTCGGTAGCATGTCAATAATTGATGAGAAAGGAGGATTTTTTGCCTTTTTTAGAGTTGTACTAGCAATGAAACTCTCCTACTATATAAATGGAAAGCTTTTTCATTCAATACACATTGTAAAACGCATATCAAGACAATACAAAATTATTTCTCTTATTTCAAGCTATTGAAAGGTTCTTATTTTAATCATAGTTCATCACACGTATTTGGCTTCGAATCGAGGGTCCGGTCGAGGGCAAAACTATTGCCCGGACTCAGCGTCACAACTGGTTTGGTTATTTATCTCATCCTTAATTCAGTTATCTAACATTCTTGATTTCTTGTGTTGAATCAATCTACATATCCTTAAAACCGCGTACAAATTTAAGTGTTATATGTTTTAAGGGTAAACAATCTTGGTGCTGAGGAAAGTAACATTACACACACGAAAGCCGAACGAGGGAAAGATGTTATCAAACTGGGAAGGACCGTATCGAGTCATCGAAATTACCGGCAAAGGCTCATACAAACTCGAAGCGGGAAACAGTGTGCAACTACCGAATAATTGGAACGTGACACACTTAAAACGGTACTACTGCCAAGGTACGATCTTAACTACTCGTTAATCATGTTATGTATCGGACTAACACTTGCAGGCAAGCTCAATAATGGATGTAGCTATTAGGTCTGAAAGAACGCGTTGCACTCTTTTTTCTTTGAACTGGTTTTGTCCCAAAATGAGTTTTGCGGCAAGGTTTTAACGAGGCAACAATAAAATATGCTAACTTAGATTCGAAGGACGGTATCAAACTGGAGTCATTGGGCGTTCATTTCGCATCAACAGTATTCGAGCCCTCTCAAGCTCGACCTCGAATACTGGGGTCCATTACCCTCGGATTAAGGTTTTCACCAAGGGAAAATTCAGCAAGGAAAAAAGAAAGCCTTATATGCTAGAAGCTAAGACTCGATGGTTAGAATTAATTGTAAGGGCCAAACGGTCGTGTGAACCATGCCCACATAGTCCACTTTAGCCATGACACAAGCTTTTACGCATTTTGATCATGTACTTTACACACAAATTTAAAGAAAGTTTCGCCTTGCTATTACACATTTTCTTGCCTTTTAAATTTCGGATCCTAAAAGCCCACGGGCTACCCCTATTCGGGGACTATCGAGCCCAAGGGCTACCCCCCTCGGGGACTGTCATCCAAAAAAGTTCGGACAATTCGGGCTACTAAATCCCGAAGGCACCAAACCTATTAGGCGGTTCCTAAATACAAAAGGCTACGACCGCCCTAAAAATGACTCGGAGACGTACGAAGCTCGTAATCAGAAAGTAAGGCCTTTATAAAAATTCAAAACCTGCTAAAAGGTTACCCTCGACAAAAGCATCGTCTAAAATTACTTAAGCATCTTGAAAAAACATTCGGTCACACCGAGTTTTCAAAGCCTCGAACAAATAAAGTTGTATCGAAGTCAGGCTCCGTTCGGACCTCTAAAAATCGAACGCCCTATAACTACATTTGATTCTATTCTAAGGTATTAGAAGCGTTGCAAGAATAGGAGTTATGAAAAGATGCTGAAAAAATAAAGACTCGAAATTGCCAGAAAGGGAAAACTTTATATATATTCCTAAATATACTTACAAAGGCCCAAAAAAACGTCCTCAAAATGAACAAAAAATATACATAAGACAAACTAACAAAGTACTAAAGGATCTACGCCTAATATTCACTAGGACCCAACTCATTGCCGGTGCCGTCAGAGCCTTCGGATCCCACCGAGCCCTCAGAAACCTTAGAGCCTTCGGCACCTTCAAGCTCGTAAAGCTTATTTGCCTCGGCCTCAGATTTTTTGGCTTCCTCGATCTCAGCCGACAGGTCAAAACCTCAGGCATGGATCTCCTCAAGGGTCTCTCTTCGGGATAGCCATTTTATATATTCAGCTTTTGCCTTCAGGCGGACTTCGGCTGCCTCTACATCGGCCTTATATTGGGCCACCATTTCATCGGTGTCAGCGGAGGTTTTATCCAGCTTGGACTTCACTGCCTCGTATTCTCTACCAAGGGCATTCCGCTCCGTGACAGCCGAGCTCAGCTGTGCTCAGAGATCATCATGCAACTGAGACCACTTATCAGCTTTCTCTTTCGCCACCTGGAGTTGGACCTCTACTGATGTCAACTTTGCCTTGGCGGTTTCCTTCTACGAAGCTAGCATGTCCATTTTGCTTTTCCACCCATCGGCCATGGCTTGGACCTCGTTAATCTTGGCTCGGAGTTGGTCGATCATGTTGATCTTCTGTTGAACCTGCGAGGTTGTGTTGTTAGTCACCACGACTAGCTCATCTTTTTTAGCTTCAAAGACCTTTACCTTTTGAACCAGAGCGGCATGTTCCTGCCTCAGGGTCGAAGCTTCCTTCTGAGTCCTGTCCAGCTCGGCCTGAAGGTCCTTGAGGGCCCTGTCCTGTTGCTCACTGAGGAGCTTGAGCATGTCATTTTTTCGGGGCTGCTCCTTAAGCTCGAACTCGAGCTAGCTGATTTCGAAGCAGTACCGGAGGAAGATCTCATGGTGAAGCACCGAGGCTTGCAAAACAACGAAAATAATAAGAGATAGTGGAACCTAAGTAGAATTCAAGAGGAAGTATTAATGCCTTACCTGGTTCAGCGCTTGTTGCGCCTCGTTGAAGAGACACGACATTCCCACCTCATTCATATTTGCCTGGTCCTCCTCGGTTACCAGGCATCGGAGGTAGTTGGCTATACCCAAGGGAGAAGACAGAACTCGAGCATCCTTCGGTACCGTAAGAATGATTGTTCTCTTGCGGTCGGGGTCCACACTCGGAGCAGGAAATTGCTTCACCAATTTTGGGCTCGAACTCGGCCCCCCATCTTCTTAAGAAACGTCCTTCTTCGGGACCTCTAGGTCGCTCAGCCCGGAAAAGTCTTCCAAAGTGGACGAGTCCGCACCATCGAAGAAGGAGTGAAGAGGGTCATCCGTGCCATGAACTCCTTCACTTGACTTCTCTTTTCCTCCTTGGGCCTCCTCAAGCATGGACTCGGTGTAGGAGGGCGTCTTCATGATATTCATTACACCAGTCGCCTCATTCGGAGCAGAAGCGGCTTCTCGGGTGGTCTCAGCCCCAGTCTCCATCTCGGCCTCTCGAGTCGAAAGGAGATCGACCTCATGGCTCTTCTCCTCGGCTGCCGCCTACTCCCCGACAAAAATGTCATTTTCTACGGACTCATCCCTGAGCCGGAGAAGTGAGTCAGAATCCGGCACCCGAGAGTTGGTGCTCTTCTTTGGCTTACAAGCCTGGGAAGCCGCCCTCTTCATTGGCTTCACCTCGGGACCCGGGTGACCGAAGATTTTCTTTTCCTTTTCCTCTTCTCCTCCGCGACAGCCCCAGGCTGTCCCATAATGGAGGGATCAACGGACAAGGATGCATCCTCGCCCCCTTTCAACGGCCTAAGTTCGGTGGTGTTAGGCAAATATGTGAAGGAAAGAGAAAAAGGTCAGCATTGTGTGAGTTTGGGGCGTAATAGTAATTATTCTAAGAAGAGCCTTACCATGTGAACGGGCCATCGACCCTTCGAAAGCTTGCGCTACGAGCTCTCAAAATACGACATCTGCTTGCCGATGCCTTCGATCCACTCTATGAGCCGGGGGACCATATTGGGAACCCGAACAACAGCTGCACGATCACAAATACTTATGGTGAGAAAGGGAACAAAGAAGACTCGACATTTAATGAAATATTACACTTACGAGATGTATTCCACTTCTCGGGGAATGGCAGAAACTCAGAAGGAATCAAATCTTCAGTCTTCACCTGAATGAAGCGCCCCTTCCAGCCTCGGTCTCGATCCTCACCGATGCTCGAAAAAGGGGGCCTTGTTGACCCGACGAGTGAGCTTGATTAGTCCCCCTCGAAAAATTCAGGGACTGTATAGACGGAGCAGGTGGTCGAGGGTGAACCAAGGAGACTCGGTGTTATTCACAAAATAACGAAGGAGGATCCCGATCCTCCAAAGAGATGGGTGGATTTGCCAAAGGTACACCTCGTATCTCTTGCAAAATGCCAAAATAATTGGGTCTACTGGGCCTAGTGTAAAGGGGTAAGTGTAAATACTTAAATACCCCTCGACATGAGTGGTGATATCGTCCTCAAGCCCGGGGACTACCACGTCCTTACCTCTCCAGGTACACTCTTCCCGGACAATGGGAAGGGTATCTTTGGTGACATAGCATATATAACTCGATGCCCCCTCACCTCGGTCTTGTTTGGATGAGGCCCTCTTGACTTTGAAGTCGTATAAGATTGAACATCCCCCGGAAAATTTTTTTTCATGGGGGGGCTCTGGGGCCACTTCCGCGGCAGCCACTTCGGTAGCAACCACCTCGAGAGCAGCCGTCTCGAGAACAACCACTTCGGGGACGGTTGCCTCACACTACAAAAAAAAATTAGAATTAGCTACGAAAGTCGTCGCTAATCTATCGCTAAAACGCTCATAGCTAGCAGAATTTCTTGATAATCCGTTGCTAATCCGTCGCTAAACGAGATTAGCGATAGATATTTTCTGTTTAGCTACATAATTTGTCTGTCGCTAAAATCTATTTTTTTAGTAGTGTCGGTACCTATGGTTGGGTGAGAAGATAAAGAGGCAGCCTGCTGAGGAACTGATTTAAAAGTCTTGGCCATCGTGAATCTGGAAAATATATGAAGATTTGGAGAGAGTGTATGAAGATTTGAAGTTTGAAAGTGAAGATATGAGGTTCTGGGTTGAAAATCCAAGAAAATGTATGACGGTTGGAGGTTGAAGATGAAGATATGAAGGTTCAAGAAACAATGTATGAAGATTTGAAGTTTGAAAGTGAAGATATGAGGTTCTGGGTTGAAAATCCAAGAAAATGTATGACGGTTGGAGGTTGAAGATGAAGATATGAAGGTTCAAGAAACAATGTATGAAGATTTGAAGTTTGAAAGTGAAGATATGAGGTTCTGGGTTGAAAATCCAAGAAAATGTATGACGGTTGGAGGTTGAAGATGAAGATATGAAGGTTCAAGAAACAATGTATGAAGATTTGAAGTTTGAAAGTGAAGATATGAGGTTCTGGGTTGAAAATCCAAGAAAATGTATGACGGTTGGAGGTTGAAGATGAAGATATGAAGGTTCAAGAAACAATGTATGAAGATTTGAAGTTTGAAAGTGAAGATATGAGGTTCTGGGTTGAAAATCCAAGAAAATGTATGACGGTTGGAGGTTGAAGATGAAGATATGAAGGTTCAAGAAACAATGTATGAAGATTTGAAGTTTGAAAGTGAAGATATGAGGTTCTGGGTTGAAAATCCAAGAAAATGTATGACGGTTGGAGGTTGAAGATGAAGATATGAAGGTTCAAGAAACAATGTATGAAGATTTGAAGTTTGAAAGTGAAGATATGAGGTTCTGGGTTGAAAATCCAAGAAAATGTATGACGGTTGGAGGTTGAAGATGAAGATATGAAGGTTCAAGAAACAATGTATGAAGATTTGAAGTTTGAAAGTGAAGATATGAGGTTCTGGGTTGAAAATCCAAGAAAATGTATGACGGTTGGAGGTTGAAGATGAAGATATGAAGGTTCAAGAAACAATGTATGAAGATTTGAAGTTTGAAAGTGAAGATATGAGGTTCTGGGTTGAAAATCCAAGAAAATGTATGACGGTTGGAGGTTGAAGATGAAGATATGAAGGTTCAAGAAACAATGTATGAAGATTTGAGAACGACGAAAGCCTTTGTAGAGTTCGAAATGAGGGGAAATGAGGGAACTATTTGTATACGGGTAAAACCGCGGGTAACATATACCCCGATTACCCCGTGGGTCAAACGAAGCGAAGACATGACTTTATTGGATCAGAATCGAAGCTAGGGACTTCTCGTACCAGGGGCCGAATAGAGTGTTCGCAACCGGGCCTGGCAAGACAATACTCCCCGAACCCAGATCGAGCTCCTGAACTTCGGAAGGCACTACGAACGGTTGCACACGACTAACATAAAGCCGTGATATCTGCACCCAACCGGATATTACGGCGCGAATCTCGCCAGACGTAGGTAGCATATCAGTAATTGACGAGAAAGGAGGAATTTGTTTTTTACCTTTTTTAGAGTTGTACTAGGGATGAAATTCTCCTACTATATAAAGGGGGGGAGGGGGGCTTTTTCATTCAATACACATTATAACATGCACATAAAAGCAATACAAAAATTATTTCTCTGCTTTCTAGCTATTGAAAAGTTCTTATTTTAATCATAGTATTTCACACGTATTTGGCTTCGAACCGAGGGTCCAATTTAGGGCAAAACTATTGCCCGGACTCAGCGTCACAACTGGTTTGGTTATTTATCTCATCCTTACTTCGTTTATCTAACATTCTTGATTACTTGTGTTGAATCAATCCACATATCCTTAAAATCGCGTGCAAATTTAATTGTTATCCGTTTTATGGGTAAACAAAATGATAGGGATATCTGTTTTCGATAATAAAAAGGAGTTACTAATTATTAAGCTCAAATGACTAAAATTTGGTTCTTAAATTAAACGATGACAGAGAGAGAGAGAGAGAGAGAGATTGGTGTATAGTAAGACACGTTAGGGATAATATAAATGAAGTGAAGAAGCTGAAGTTGGTGAGAAAGGGGTTTTCATTCTTTTTATATCTCACAATCCTTAGTAGTTATAAATGGAGAAAGGAGAGTGTAGGACCAATTTGTATGTTAAGCTCTTTTATGGCAAGCAATGACAGACCAGCTTTTGCTTCATGCCAATCCAAAGTTTGACTAGTGACTGTTCAATCTACACCAACATTCTATCCTCACCATCCTATGCTCCCTTCCCAATTTAAAAATCTCTTCAGTTAATACGTATAAAATGATGAATAACAGGTTGGGATGGACGTTTGTGTATATATATATATATATATAACGGACAAATGAAGAAAATAACTTAATATAGCGTGCGATTAGGTTACTACTACCTCTTATGTAGCTAGGATAGTTATGCACCTGCTAGGATGATGAATTATGCCTAAAATGAAGTGTTTAATTTGGATTTAAGGAATTAGAATTTTGGCTTTCCATTGCTGTTTGATTCGAAGCTCTTAGTATTTTTGAAATTTGAACTGGCAAGATATTGGAAAAAAATATAAATTTACTTTATAACTATGGCAGCAACGGAGCACTTGGATTTTAGCTCTCGCTGGTATTTTCAACAACAATGGGCGAATTTCAGAATCATTAATTTATTCGAATATTAATAAACTTTCCATAATACATAGCAAGCACAAAAGCATTCTACAAGAAAACAAACCCTTCCAGGAAAAGGCAAAGCCTTAATTCCTAGGAACACTTATTACTCTTTTGCAAAAGAGTTTAAAACATCAAACAGGAAAATGGGAAATGACTAGTAATTGGCTTATTCTTGCATATTTTAATATGAACCCAAAATAACTTTTTGGGATACAAGTAATCAGCACAGTTTTATTTATGCTCCTTCAGCAAGTCAAGGCTCATGACAGGACCAATATCAGAAAATTCATCTGGTATTTTTTCCCAATTTAGGCTTGGCTCCCAATCTGCCTCTTTGACTATCTCCAAGATTTTCTTGACCAAAATGTCACTTCCTTCCTTTGTTAAATGCATCCCATCCCTACACACACACACACACAAAAAAAAAAAGAAAAAAGAAGCCCATCATTTATTCATGAATTCTTATAAACTTTCCCTCTTTCCTTTGTTCAAAAGAATTATGACAATATTGTTTCAACTTTTGTTGCGTAATTCGACTGATCATAAAGTTTAAAAGAAGAAAAACTTTTTAAAAACTTATGGTGTTAAAAATAGCAGAATTCAACTTACCAGAAGACCGTAGTCAACCAATCAGGACGTTCCTGAAGCGCCGACCAAAAGTCTATAACCTTCACGCCTAATTCTTGAGCTAATTTAACACCAGCTTCTGAGTATATGCGACAAGTCTCATTATCTCTACCTCGATTATCGCTGAATTCCAATAAATAAAGAGAAATGAATAGTTTCAAACCATTGTTAACAGATTTACATGAGAATTAAACAAGAGGTTATCTTTCAATATCAAGGTTAATTACCCATAATGTTGGATAATTTGTTCCTCGTTCACCGGAGGAGCGCTAAGCATAATTAGACGAGTCTTTTCTGAAAGGCTCTGCAAGTGATATATATGTAACGAGTCTATGTTAGCATACCAAATAAAGTGTAGGAGTAATAGCTAAGAAAAGGTTTCAAATAATGATAACTAGGTAAATTTATCTGCGCCCTATATTTAAGCCGTATAATGAATGTAAAACACGTGTCATGACGTGCAATCTTCAAAGTTTACCTTGATATGAAGTGCAATCTTCCTCATGTTTTCAACATATTCTTCAAGAGGGACATGACTGCTGTTAGGAAAATCAGCATGGCAAGAATCATTCCCACCAAAATAAAGTATGACAAGATCAGGCTGAATTTCCGCATCCTATATCGGAATTAAACAAATTATAAATTAAATTTCCATATCAAAGAAATTTATTTTCTTTTGATAGAAAAAAAATAAACATTATATATCAATAACTTGAGGAACAACGACTAGCCAATATGGTCTAAACTCTTGGGTTTATATTTAGATAAAATTCACAACATAGTTGGTTTATATTTTTTGCAAGAAAAAGGCCCAACAGAAATCATTGAAAAAGAAGGATACATGCAATATTCCATAAAGCATATTTAGGCACCTTTGGGAAAACTTTCTCGTAAATATTAAGAGCCATCCTTGAGTTCCAACCAATATATCCACGCAATGTTATATCGGCCTGTTCCAATTATAGAATAAAAAGATTAGTTTAAAGTTGAAATGATACTTTCAGCCTATTATATTTTGCCTATTGTATAGAAAAAGTACTTGCTTGGAGTAAATCGTGAAGTTTGTGTCTATAAAAATAAAAACATGTCGTTAAGAGTAAATAATCCTGAAGTTTAAAGGGCAAAGGAAGAGATGGGATAAGACGATATGCATAGGTGGATGCAATATGTAGATCAAATGAGTTAAACTGAACCTAACCTTTTCATTTATACGGAGTACTTTAATAATGAGTTTAATGAAAAGAACATAAAAGTGAACGTATCAAATTCTAATTCTGAATCTGTCTCCACAAACATGGGTATGGGCGAATGCAGCATACAGTTATCGGGTTCAACTGAATCTAGTACTTTCGACGCAAAACATAAATTTATATGTAAAAATCACTAAAGTAATAATAAATAATAGATATGAACCCATAACTTTAAAATATAATGGATTAAAAGCTAAAAACTTAAATGTTGAACCTATAAAATTAAAATCCTAGATCCGCCTCTAAATACGAGCGTACTCAAAAGGCAAGGGTAGAAGAAATACCTTGCGAGCGTAGAGGGTATTGAGTGTTGCACCCCAACCTTGTAAGTAGTAGCTGACCTGCACTATTGATGACCCAAATAGGACGAACGATGGACGAATTGGTCCTACCATTTTTTTTCCCTTAAAATTTTGATGTCTTTTCTCTTAACAAATTTTCCCTTTTGATGCCAGAAACAGTTCCACGTACTGTAGTATTTATAATGGCGAATGGCAACATATGACGAGATTTTTTCCTCCACGTGCATACAATTATAATAATATGCCATGCACGTTTTATATTCGTTCACCTTTATTCTTTATTCTTTCATCTTTATTTATTCGTTCACCTTTATTCCCAGTACTTACTATATTCTAAAAATTCTATCTTCACCACACCAGCTTGCGCGTTTTGGATGTTATCGGTTGATAACACAGCTAGCCATATTATGATTTCTGATTATTTACACTCTCTACTTACTATATTATCACACACATCAAGGGCAATGGACTTGTGAAGACTGATTACCCTTTATTTGTCGCACTTTACGTGGGAAATCATTGATTATATTTCGATTATTCTTCCCAATGTTACGGAACCATAGATGTAGATCATGGGGAAAAAAGTTTCACGGACAATTTGGAACCGCGGGGGGAGGGGGGGACTTTTTTAAATAAAGTTTTAAAAAGTGCCTTCTTAATTTCGGAATTTTCATAAAGACTAAATTTAGAGGTTGTATTGATCCAAGGTGAAATGCAGAAAAATAAAATGCTCTCTTGGGAGTTGAACTCAAGACCTCCACTTAGTAAGAGGGTGGTATAACCAACTAAGCTACAAGAGCTTAGCTTGTTGCTCTCTTGTTTCAATTCAAAACAATTGATATCTTGTTTCAGTACTTTTAGATGGATTTGTTATAAAATCAAATACAACTACGAATGATAATTTTCTGAAAGTATAGCTATGAATAGTAAATACATATATATATTTGTTGTGTCGCATAATTTTTCCAAAAAAATAAGAATGCTTTGAAGTAAGGTTTCCAACTACTTACCAAAAAATTTGGATCTCCTAACGAAATTATTAACCATAACACTAACAAAAGATCATATACTTAGAAGACAGTATCCAAGAAGGATGAAATATTTGCAGACCAAGGAATCAATGGACGGTGGGAAGGAGGAATAATGTGGTACAATAAATGGATTAAAGGAGAAGGACCATTAGTAGGAGTTTGGATAACATTTGATTAAAGTTAAAAAAGAAAAGAAAAAGAGTATCGTATACGGTCAAAATAGATTTCGGTCTTCCAACGTTCGATCGAGTTCGAATGGTAAGCAACCGGAGTAGGATTTCGGGATGAGTTCTAAAGACAGTACAAACAAGCCTCGAGTCCGAAGGCTGATCGAGGAGTCGGCTCGATACTTTTATCGAGCCCGTAGCTAAATTGATCCGCACGACATTGCTTCGAGGTCGGAAATGCGCTACGCCCACCCCGAAGGTCGAACTCAAGCCAAAACCGAGAGCTCGACCCAATAACGAGTTCGAGCTAGTATCGAGCTCACAGACAAGAGCCGTTACAACCGCACTAAGGGAGAGAATCTTGGCGGGAATCGAGGAAGAGACAATTCATCATGGGTCCTCCACTATATGCTTTATTTTATTATAAATAAAGTAGGATCCCTCTATTATAAAAGGGAAAATCCTTGTAAGCATAGACAGGCCGGAGACAGTGTAACAAAAGATCACTTCTCATATTGAAAGATATCTCCTTGTGCTTATTTTATTTTACCTTATTCATTCTTTTGCTCACTATTCCCATTCTCATAGTCAAGAATACACATATTTCTATTTCTCAATACAATTTGTATCAAATTGTATCACATATCCTTAGAACCATATACAAATTTAACGCTATTTGATTTTTCGGGTAAATAGTTTGGCGCCCACCGTGGGGCTAAGGATAACAGTGATTGTTTGATATAAATCTGTAGTGCACACCAGTTTACAACTTCGAATCAGCAGTGGCTTTACATATCGACCACGAAGCCGGCATTCAAGATGAAACCAACAACTTGGTACCCGGGGCCAGAAGGCCACTTAGCGATGGCACTGAGGCCTGAATTGAAGTACCCGAAATTTGAGCCGAAGTACCGTTAGATGTCAATTCGCAAGTGGATCTTAAGGCGAACCAACGTTCCGAACCGGAAAAAAGCATTCAGGGCGGTACTCGATCCGTGGCTCGAGACACCCATAACATGGGAAAATCGGAGCCAGCTTACGTATGATTTTCGAGATGTTACAAGCCCAACAAGTAGCGATAGCTCAGTTGCAGATCCAAACTCATATACAAAGCATGCCAGATCCCAATCCGCTTCGAGAAATCACCCCCAGAACGGAGCCCGCCATAGTGAAAGCAAACGAGCAAGAATTGGGGACCACTCCCAAAATTACTAAATTGCTCGAGGAACTCACAAAATGAGTCAAAGCCAACGACAAGAGAGTGGAAACATACAATGTCAGGGTCGATCAAATCCCCGGAGCTTCGCCAATGATAAAAGGGCTGGATTCGAAAAAATTCATACAAAAGCCTTTTCCCTCGAGTGTGGCTCCAAAACTAATCCCCAAAACATTCTGTATGCCCGAAATTCCCAAATATAACGGTACGACTGATTCTAATGAACACGTCACCTCTTACACATGTGCCATCAAGGGTAACGATTTGGAGGATGATGAGATCGAATTTGTGTTGTTGAAAAAGTTCGGGGAGACCCTCTCGAAGGGAGCGATGATCTGGTATCATAATCTGCCGCCAAATTCCATCGATTCTTTTGCCATGTTAGCATATTCGTTCGTAAAGGCAAATGCTGGTGCCATAAAGGTTGCAACGAGGAAATCAGACCTCTTCAAAGTAAAGCAAAGGGGTTATGAAATGCTGAGGGAATTCGTATCCTGATTTCAAATAGAACGCATGAGATTGCTACCGGTCACAGACGATTGGGCCGTCCAAGCTTTCACCCAAGGGTTGAACAAGCAAAGTTCGATAGCATCACGTCGGCTGAAGCAAAATTTGATCGAGTATCCAACGATAACTTGGGCAGATATACACAACCGATATCAATCGAAAATTAGGGTCGAAGATGACCAGTTGGGAGCTCCGTCTGGACCCATGCATCAGAACAGGACACCTACTAAAAACCAAAGGGAGATCGATAGAGAACAAAGGTTAAACAGAGACTGATATCAGCCGTACGTCGCAGATCGGATGAATAATGGTTCAACATGCAATACCGCTCGTAACAATCGAAGGATTGATCGAGGGCAAAATTCTCGGGGACTTATGAGCAAGAGCGGCTTTGATAAATATGCTAATCCTATAGAAGCACCTCGGTTATCAGAATATAACTTCAGTGTTGATGTATCCGCCATCGTGTCGGCTATCGGACGCATCAAAGACACTAAATGGCCTCGACCCATGCAGACCGATCCTGCCCTAAGGAATCCCAATCAAATGCGCGAATATTATGGAACCCATGACCAAGAACAGAAGATTACAGGCAACTAAGAGAGGAAGTAGCCAGGTTATTTAACAAAGGCCACCTTCGGGAATTTTTAAGCGATAGGGCAAGGAACCATTTTAAAAATACGGATTTCGGCAAGCAAAATGAGCAGGAAGAGCCACAACACGTCATTCACATGATCATCGGTGGTGCCAATACCCCTCAGGGACTAGTTGTTAAACGCACTAAAACATCGATTGTGAGAGAAAAGCGATCTCGAACATAGGATTACACACCCATAGGAACTTTTTCCTTCAACGATGAAGATGCAGAAGGGGTTGTACAACCTCATAAATGATGCACTGGTAATATCTGTACTCATGAATAAAACTAAAGTTAAGCGTGTGTTGATTGATCTAGGTAGCTTGGCCAACATCATTAGATTGAAGGTCGTAGAGCAGCTCGGCCTACGGGACCAGATCGTACCTGCAACCCTGGTTCTAAACAGATTCAATATGGCATGTGAAACCACCAAAGGCAAGATAATTCTACCAATAAACGTGGCCGAAACCATCCAAGAAACGAAGTTTCACGTGATCGAAGACGACATGAGGTACAATGCCCTTTTCGGAAGGCCATGGATCCACAACATGAGAGCTATACCTTCGACCCTACACCAGGTCCTTAAATTACCAACATTGAGAGGAGTCAAGATAGTGTACGGAGAACAACCAACCGCAAAAGAAATGTTCGCCGTCGAGGAAGCAAAACCAATATCCTCACCTTCGTCAGTAAAGGGATCAAGCTCAGAAGGAGAACGAGACACCAAATAGCAATCACAGACATCGGCTTCGACCCAACCAGATAACCAGATGATCGAAGAAGATGATGATCAGAGGGTCCCTCGATCCTTCGTGATTCCCGATGACTCCGACGCCACTAAATCAACAATTGAGGAATTGGAGAAAATCACACTAATCGAGCACTGGCCCGAATGAAAGGTATACTTGGGAACGTGGTTGAGCCCCGAACTCAGGAAGAACTTGTTCAATTTCTTATTGATAACATTGATTGTTTTGCCTGGTCCCATTTAGATATAACAGGGATTCCACCGGACATAATGACGTATCAGCTAAGCTTGGGCCCGAAGTTCAGACCGGTGAAGCAAAAGAGAAGACCCCAGTCCGAGGTAAAGTATGCATTCATAAAGGACGAGGTAACCAAACATCTCAAGATAGGGTCCATTCGGGAGGTGAAATATCCCGAATGGTTAGCCAATGTAGTTGTAGTGCCTAAAAAAGGAAACAAACTTAGAATGTGTGTGGACTATAAGGATTTGAACAAAGCATACCCCAAAGATTCATTTTCACTGCCCAACATCGATCGCATGATCGATGCCACAGCCGGCAACGAGATCCTCACTTTTCTCGATGCCTACTTCGGGTATAATCAAATCCAGATGAGCCCGGAAGACCAGGACAAAACTTCATTTTTCGCCAAATATAGAACGTACTGTTATAATGTGATGCTTTTCGGGCTAAAAAATACAGGGGCTACTTACCAACGCCTAGTGAATAAAATGTTCGAAGAACAATTAGGTAAATCAATGGAAGTTTATATTGACGACATGCTAGTTAAGTCCCTGTGCACAGAGGACCATTTGACCCATTTGCAGGAAACGTTCGAGATTTTGAGGAAATACAACATGAAGCTCAACCCCGAAAAATGTGCTTTCGGGGTCGGTTCGGGCAAGTTCCTCGGCTTCATGGTGTCAAATCGGGGAATCGAGATTAACCTCGATAAAATCAAGGCCATCGAAAAAATCACCATCATGGACAGTGTAAAAGCTGTACAAAGGCTAACGGGATGAATTGCGGCCCTAGGCTGATTCATTTCGAGATCATCAGATCGAAGGCACAAATTTTTCTCCGTACTCAAAAAGAAGAACGATTTCGCTTGGACCCCGGAATGCCAACAGGCATTGAAGGAACTGAAATAATATCTGTTGAGCCCACCACTACTTCACACTCCAAAAGCAGGCGAAAAACTTTGCTATACTTGGCAGTATCAGAAATCGCAGTAAGCAGTGTCCTAGTTCGGGAAGAG
>AWOL01S0018325.1:2241-13032 GCA_000715115.1 Nicotiana otophora
TAACTTCGTTCGAGGACGAACATTTATTTTAGAGGTGGAGAATATGATGACCCAAAATGTCATCTTTAAATTTAATAATTAATTCTATGTTCTAAGACCTCGAAAAGCACCAAGTATCACTCCTTGACTTGCATGCACAGTCCGTAAAATTTTCTCGAAAGTTTTTATGTGAAAAATGGATTAAAATGTGAAATAGAGATTTAAAACTCAACTAAGTTGACTTTGGTCAACATTTGGAGCAAACGAACTCGAATCAGTATTTTGATTGTTCCGGTAGGTCCGTATCATGATTTGGGACTTGGGCGTATGCACGGAATCGAATTCTGAGGTCCCTAGCCCAATATATGGAATTTTGATGAAAAATTAAAAGTTTGAAAGCTTATTGATTTTTAAGCATTTACTCATGTTAGATTTATTGACACCGGGTCCGTATTTTGGTTTCGGAACCCGGTATAGTTCCACTATAATATTTATAACTCGTCTGCCGAATTTGGCGAGAAACGGAGTTGATTTGACGTGATTCGGACATCCGGTTGTGAAAATATAAGTTTAAAAGTTTTTTTGAAAATTGCATTCGATTTGGTGTTCAATTCATAGTTCTAGATGTTATTTTGGCGATTTGATCGCGCGAACAAGTTCGTATGGTGTTTTAGGACTTGTGTGCATGTTTGGTTTGGAGCCCCGAGGACTCGGGTGAGTTTCAGATAGGCTACGGGATGATTTTGAACTTAGAAGATCTGATTTTTGAGCTTCTGCTGTCATCTGGTGCATTGTGCTTCGCGATCGCGAAGCCATTCCTGCGATCGCGAAAAGGAAATTGTGAGCCGTGAGTTTTACGCTTCGCGTTCGCGAAGATAGGCACGCGAACACGGAAGGTTAGCTTCCAGTGCCCTGCGAATCCGAGGACCAAGCTGCGATCTCGGAGAAGGAATGAGGCAGAAGCGGAAGCACCAAAGTTGTGCTACGCGATCGCACAAGTTAGAACGCGATCGCATAAGGCGGAGAAAAGGTTCTCTGCGATCGCATGTCCATTTTCGCGATTGCGTAGAGTTAATAAAGTGGGTAGCCAATATGTGCTTCACGATCGAAAACAATTATCCGCAATCGCGAAGAGTAAAATGGACCTGACAGAAGTTGTTCTACGTGATCGCGAACGAATTTCTGCGATCGCGATGAATAAAAATCAGAAAAACAGAACTTAAGTTCTGGAAATGGATTTCGACCCATTTTCAACCATTTCCAATTTTTGAGCTCGGGTAAGGAGATTCTTGTGCGATTTTCATTGGAAAAACATTGGGGTATGTGTTCTTTATCCTATATTGATTATATTTCATGATTCCATACTCATTTATATCATGAATCTGTGAAATTTTGGGAGAAAAATCAGATTTTTATAAAATCTTCCAAAATTTAAGATTTGAAGGGCCATTTGACATCGGAATTTGATAATTTGTATATGGTTGGACTCGTCTCGGAATGGGTATTCGAATTTCGTAAGTTTTTCCAAGATTTGAGATGTGAGGCCCATTGTCAATTTTTAAAGTGAATTTCGGATTTTATCCGAAAAATTAGTAAATTTATATGGAATTAATTCCTACGATTTGTATTGAGTATATCGAATTGTTTGTGAATAGATTTAAAGCTTTTGGAGTCAAATTTAAAAGGAAAAGCTGTAGTCGAGTAATTGATTAAAATTGCAAAGCGAGGTAAGTGTCGTGGTTAACCTTGACTTGAAGGAATAGAACCCTTAAATTATTTGTTATGTGAAATGCATATGAACGACGTATAGACGAGGTGATGAGTGTCTATACGCCGTCAAATTAATTATTTGCATAATTATTTGAAAATGATAAATTGTTCTAAGACACGAATTAATTATTATAATAATTGTTTCTCTCCTATTCTTTATCAAATATTAATTCTTGAATTTCTGTAATAATTGTTACATGCTATTTGATTTATGTGTCTTAATTGTTATTTGACATTTAGCATACTAAATATTAAACTGCCTATTTTCTCTACGATTCTCACAATTAATTGCTAATTGCCATTATTTGTTCATAAATAAATTATAATTATTGTGTGCCTTGATGCTTAATAGTTTCTCATTGGACGTGGTATTTATTTGAGTAATGTTTATTATATTTATGAGTTATTTAAAGTTATATTGGGGGAACGGGTTGCACGCCGCAACGAAAATGAAAGTAAATATATATATATATAAAGATATATTGGGGGGATCGGATTGCACACCGCAACAGACTTATTTAAAAGTCTATATTGGGGGGATCGGATTGCACGCCGCAACAGACTTATTTAAAAGTCTATATTGGGGGATCGGATTGCACGCTTCAACAGACTTATTTAAAAGTCTATATTGGGGGATCAGATTGCACGCCGCAATAGACTTATTAAAAAGTCCATATTGGGGGATCGGGTTGCACGCCGCAAGAGACTTATTTAAAAGTCTATATATATACTTGATTAAAATAAATATATTAGAGGGTTAAAAATGAATATATTGTGAGAACGGGTTGCACGCTGCAACGGAAATTGGTTGAAATAATAATTGGTTATGACTGTTGAGTTGGCTTCAACTATTAAAAATGAGTTACCTGATTTATTTCTATTATTGTTGTTGTTACTAATATTGCGTACAGGTTAATGTAAGTGACCTGCCCTAGCCTCGTCACTACTTCGTCGAGGTTAGGCTCAGCACTTACCAATACATGGGGTCGGTTGTACTGATACTAAATATTTATTTTTATATTAATATTTATGTAATATTTTAAATTATTTACTAATCGATATAGAATATACGCGCAACACGCGTGTCCAGATACTAGTAATTAATATAATCAATTTGAGTTGCTTTTCTAAGTCATGAACACAAAAATCCTGTAGGAGTGGCTTAGTTTCGCTTGATCTTGCACATGATCTTCATGAGTTCATCCACCGGTTTTCCTAACACATAATTTTTATTTGCTAAATAGAAAGGAGAGTTTAGTGACCTATTTTTAAACATCTTGTGATTATTTGGTCTAGATAAACGAGGGTCTTTAATTCTTTTGAGTGAATAACTATGTCTCTGAAAAATTAGAGAATGTCTTACTTATAGATAAGATTTTGAATTTTTTTGTTTCTTGATAGCAGTTTAATTCTTTGACTGTTTTTTCCCAAAAAAACTTTGTAACACACAACACATTATCCATTCTATTAATAAAAAATCATGGTATTCTAATTAATGCACGTACATTGTACGTGTTGCTCGCTATAGAATATTACTCCAAAAATATTTTACTTTTATATTTATGTTATATTGTATATGTTTTGAAGAATAGAAGACAATCTAAGTTCTTTTTGATGATGTATTTTGTTTTTTATTTACATTATGAATTTTAGGAACAAACACGTTAATCTAAACACATTAGATTAGTTTATAAATCGTAAAACGAGAACTTACTTATTTTTTGTAAAACGGAAGCAAAAACAGATTGAACCGCGACTGGAACTACTAGTCGGCGGTGATTGTCACGGTGTGTTGGAGCAACCCCTAATTTCACAATCTAAACCCTTGTTTGAATTGAGAGAGAGAAAGAGCGCGTGGAACAATACTGCTTCGAGAGTCTTTTTTTATATGTACACACTAAGTGTACTTATATAGGGAATATTAGGGTTAACTAATAACCCTATTAGGCCTTAGAGCACCCCTTATGGGTGGATCCAATATTTCCTACATCTCCCACTCACACATAATAGGAGTACTTATCTAGTCTGAGAAACATATTCTCAACTCATCTCCTCAATCATTCATACAGGGAAGTAGACCGTGCGACCAGCATACTGTAAGAGCTAAGTGCTATACATATGTTAGGAGTATATAGCCTCTCGTCGAGCGCAAACTTGCTAGTAGATCATAAAGTATGTTGTACCCTAGATCATATAAATCACATTTGATATAGTCTCAAAATCTCATATATCATTATTCTTTGTATTCACAATCATAACTCATAAGTTATAATTGGTGCACCAGTGAATACAAATAAATGAGATTGCATCAATGATCTTCCTCTTCTCACGATCCCTTTAACATTAGTTTGACTGCTTTTCTAGATATGCTCCACTAGACCGAATCTGTGTACATGGTCTTTTGGAAACACACTAAGATAGCTAACATCACACTAAGTCTCAAGTATCTGATTGGAGTCTTTGAGGGTACAAAGTCTTGAGCCATCATAAAGGCTCTAGGTCTCACACAACAATAAGTTGAGAATAGACTTATGTTAACCCAATTGGTCGACATTAGCACACATGGTATGAAACATGTGCTACAACATTTTCTCCATTTTTTCAAGGAGCGCATGTCTTTATCTCATAAAGGAATGTTGTACAGACGATATTTAGAAACCATAAGTATCTAAATTTGAGTTCCTTGATCTACAAAATCATATTTAACTCACATCTTGCTCACAAGGTAGACTTGGTGAATGTCTTTCAGCCTAATAACCTTATGTCATTGTTTAAGCGAATAGCTCTCAAATTACTCTTATGATAATTTTGCTTAAAATCATGTCTCAATTTCTCGCATAACTAAGATAAGGAGGCGGTTACCTGTGTGAGAAGGCCAATCTCTTGTCTACCCGACATACTAATAAAAGAACTAAAAATAAATAATGCACATAACATTTAGCATTAAAAATATGTATGTATGTAAATCAACTTTATTGATAATTAGAGAACATTAGTTTTGTGAACACGAGAAAACAAATAACAAAATAAAGTATCTCATAGTCTACGCAAGCCTTGAGACCTAGTGTGTCTCACAAATGCATCTCTAGACAAAGGCTTGGTCAATGGATCTGCTAACATATCTTTTGTAGACACATACTTCACATTCACTACCTTGCGTCTAACCATGTCTCTCGCATAGTTATACTTGATATCTATATGTTTGGTTTTACAATGAAACTTTGGGTCCTTGGCGGAGGATATTGCAGCCTCGCTATCACAGTAGACTAATACCGGTTCAGTATTTTCAGTGATATCCAACAAGTGCTCCAAGAACTGTTTCAACCAAACTACTTCTTGTACTGCTGATGCGGGAGCCATGTATTCGGCTTCCATCGTAGATAGTGATACACATGAATGTTTCTTACGGCTCCATGATATGGCGCCATCACTGAGTAAGAAAACATATCCTGAGGTAAACTTCCTCTCGTCTAGATCTCCTCCATGATCAGCATCATTGTATCCTACTAATTGTAGATCCTTGTCGCCTTGATAACAAAGGGCATAATCAGCAGTTCCCTTCAGATATCTCATGATCCTCTTTACTGCTTGCCAATGTGCTAAACCTGGGTCAGTTTGATATCTACTTACCAAGCCAACTGCTTGACAGATATCAGGTCTAGTGCACACCATAGCATACATTAGACTTCTGACTGCGCTCCTATAAGGAACTCAGCTCATTCTTTCTGTCTCTTCAGGAGTCTTAGAACACATTTGACTTCCTAAGGTATAGCCTTTACTGATAGGAGTTTCAACTGGGCGACTATTTTACATATTGAATCGTTCAGGAACTTTTGTAATGTAATTCTCTTGTGAGAGATACAATAGTTTCTTTGGACGATCTCTTGAAATATTAACTCCAAGAATATATACAGCTTCGCCCATATATTTCATCTCAAATTGAGATGATAACCATGACTTTACCTCAGTTATAAACTCCTTATCATTTCCAGCTATAAGTATGTCATCTACATACAATGTTAAAATCACAAGCTTGTTTCTTGCTCTTTTGGTATAAATGCAATGGTCTTCATCCATCATGGTAAAACCATTGGATACAAGAACATTCTGAAAGCGTAAATACCACTGCCTTGAAGATTGTTTGAGGCCATAAATAGACCTCAAAAGTCTACAAACCTTTTGTTCGTGGCCCTTTTCAATGAAACACTCAGGTTGTTCCATATAGATTTATTCATCCAGTTCTCCATTAAGAAAGGCAGTCTTTACATCCATATGATGTAATTCAAGATCCAAGTTTGCAACAATAGCTAGAACCAGGCGAACTAAGGTAAATCGTACAACAGGCAAGAAAGTCTCTCCGTAGTCTATTCCTTTCTGCTGTGTATACCCTTTCGCCACCAGTCGAGCCTTATATCTCTCAATTGTACCATCAGCCTTGAGCTTAATTTTGAGAACCCATTTGCTCTCAATTACTTTGCGTCCTTCGGGGAGGTCAACTAGTTCCCAAACTTTGTTGAATCTCATAGACTCCAATTCGTCTTCCATTGCTTTTGTCCATTTATCCTTAGAAGGGCATGAGAGAGAGCCTCTTTTACATTTTTAGGCTCGTTTTCTTCTTGTAGGAGCATCATAAATAGTTCGTCGCCTTCAACATCAAATCATCGGTGGAGAATCTTTTTACGAGAACCACGTCTTATTTGCGATTCATCATTGTTCCCATTTGGATCAATGTTGCTCCCACTCGGATCAAGATCATTCACCCAGCTCCTACTTGGAACAAGATCTGTGACCATATCGCTCCCACTTGGAACAAGATCCATTTGGTCACTTCCACTAAATGTAAAAGAATCACTTTCATTCACATTTGATGATGAAGGAGGTCTTTGATGAGAAACTAATTCATCATCTGCTAAAATTCTCCCACTCGAATGAAGTGATCCTTGTACTTCTTGATCCATTATCTCAAATAAGGTTAGGTCTTGACCTACCTCTCCCTTCTTAGGGAACTCATCCTCTAAGAATGTGACATCTCGTGATTCAAACTTAGTTACACTCCCACGTTCTTGGTGACCT
Organism: Nicotiana otophora; assembly: GCA_000715115.1. Taxonomy (NCBI): domain Eukaryota; kingdom Viridiplantae; phylum Streptophyta; class Magnoliopsida; order Solanales; family Solanaceae; genus Nicotiana; species Nicotiana otophora. The sequence continues at coordinate 9,064 of AWOL01S0018325.1, forward strand.
ATAAACACATAATCCTTTGAGGTTTCAGAGTATCTTATAAAGATACTTTTCTTTCCCTTCGAGCCCAATTTTCCATATTTGTAAGAGGAATCGTGTGTATAAGCAGTACAACCCCAAGGTCTTAATATACTCAGGTCGGGTTGTTTTCCATTCCATAACTCATATGGAGTAGTAGTAACTGATTTTGTACGCACTCGGTTAAGTACAAAGGTGGCAGTAAGCAACGTATCACCCTAGTAACTAATTGGGAGGTTAGCTTGTGTCATCATTCACCTAACCATTTCTAGGAGCATTCTATTTCTTCTCTCCGCAACACCAATTTGTTGTGGAGTATTTGGGATAGTCAATTGATGAACTATTTCCTTTTCATCACATAAATTATTAAACTGGGTTGATAAGTATTCACGACCACAGTCAATTCGAAGAGCTTTTATCTTCTTGTCTAATTGATTTTCCACTAAGCTCATATAGCGTTTGAAGGAACTTATTTCTTCTGATTTGTGAGAAATTAAATAGACATAACTGAAACGTGTAAAGTCATCAATAAATGTGATGAAATAACTTTGTCCATGCCTAGCCCTTACATTCACAGGCCCATAGATGTCTGAATAGACTAATTGCAAAGGATATTCAGCTCTAGTCGCTTGACCAAAAGGTTTTCTTGCAAATTTTCCAGCTAGACAATTTTCACAAGTGGACAATTCCACATGTTCAATGCTGGAAAGAAAACCTTATTTTGCTAACCTTTGCATTCTTTGTTGGTCAATATGACCAAGTCTAGCATGCCATATGTTTACATCACTATCATATTTATGTGAAGAAACAAATATAGAAAAACTAGCATTATTATTAAATAGTTATAATCCAAATCCATAATAATTAAACCTCTGGTCACATGACCAAAACCAAATAAAGTTGAACCAAAAGTCAACTTGGCAGAATTGCCATGACAAAACAAGTCAAATCCTAGCTTAAGCAAAACTGAAACTGAAATAACATTCCGGCGAATTGTTGGTGCAAAGAGAATATCATGTAATATTAAGTCTCGACCACCACGCAGGACTAACTTGCATGTACTGATCCCTTCAACAACAACTTTATTGTTGTTGCCCACATATATCCATTTTTCTCCACATGAAACTCGCCGAAATTCAACAAAAGGCACTGTGTTCCCAGGCTATGTGGTCTATTGCTCCTGAGTCTACAATCCACAAAGGATTAGATTCAGTTAGAAAAACAGAACTAGAAACACAAAGTTCACTAATTCGAACATCGTGAAATACCTTTCTAGGAGGCTCAAAGCAATATCTGGCATAGTGACCCATCTTGCCACAATTATAGCATTTTACTTTAGCAACTTTAACACGTTTGAGACGTCTGTTCTTGCCTTTTTCAGTCTTTGCTCTTTTAGCAGGCTGAACTTGAGGTGGCCCTCTCTTCTTTTCCCAATTCCTTTTCTTTGAATCACTCTTGGTTTTGGAGGTTGTTGATATGTGCAACTCAGCTATTGGCTTTGCAGCCTCAAGTCGTTCCCCCTCTAACTCAAGGTGTCTTCGGACATCTTTCAGAGTTGTGATTCTTTCATTATGGGTCAAATGCATTTTCATATGATCCCAAAAACTAGGTAAAAAGCGTATGACAACTTGGATTTGTTGTTCATCAGTCAACACATGGCCATCATCTTTCAACTCCCCGATCATATTTGTCATTTGCCTCAGATGTGTTTTCATTGAATGTTCTGGACGTTTCTTAGATGAATCAAATTTGATCGTTAAGGATTCATCGTTGTTGTGGAACAAGTACCAAACCTTTTCCTCAAAGCATTCCAAAGATCCATAGCTCTTTGGTGATCCTTAAACTCCCTTAGAATATCATCATCTAAGGTGCTCAACAACGTAATGCGAGCGGTGGAGTTCTTTTTCTTCAAACTGTCATAGGCTTCACGCTCACGCCTATGCTGGGCAATGTTTCCTACCTCAGGCTTATTCATGACATTGTTAATGGCCTCCGGAGCCTCTTACTCCTCTAGCACATACTGGACTTTCAAGCTCCAGGTTTCATAGTTGTCACCATTGAGTTTCAACCATTTGTTGAGCTCAACAACAATGTTTTTCGAAGCAGTAGTCATTCTTTTACAAAATAAAAAAATAATATGAGGATCATGAAAAAAAATAACGCAAGGCACGATGTTCAACATACATATATATTATAACACTAAGCATCAATTGATTAAGTTAATAAACACATATATTAATTATGGAGTCGAAAGTTCACTACGTTCCTAATCATCGTCCAAGAATTAAAATATTACGAAAATTAACATATTCAATTATCTAGCTAAGTGTCTTAATCATGTTTAAGACAATATAATCATCTTCCATGATTTTATAATCCCATGTGGATCATAAGTTAACAAATAACTTATATTAGCATGCGAATAAAATTAATGTCAAGCTAATTAACATTTATTACATGCTATACAAATTTACATAAAATTTACTTTAATGTTGAACTAATTAACATATTATACATGTTAAACAAATTAACAAGTATTGTTATTATTAAACTAATTAATATTGATTTCATGCTAAATAAATTAACATAAATCATGTGTTAAACTAATTAACCAAAGTAATGTTAAAACAATTAACATTCTAAGCATGCTAAACAAATTAACATTTTAAAGCATGTTAAACAAATTAACAAACAAGTTTAACGTTAAACTAATTAACATTTCAAGCAATTGGGATAATAATATAATTATATTTTTATAGAAGAATATAAATACTAAGTTTATATTCTGAAAATTAAGTTTATATGATGAATTTTCGAAATCTGAAATCAAAAAAATTCCAGAACCTTTTGTAATTTTAATTAGGCCATGAGCCTAAATAAAATAGCAAATCAATTTAAAAGTGGGCCTTTAGCCCAAGTTTATAAATCTGCCAAAAAGAATTGTGGCCCAGCTCGTCATTTCATTTGAAGCCCAAGCTTCTTAAAGACTTTATCAAGTCTGCCATTTATGGTGGGCCTTAAGCCCAAAGACTTAAACAAAGTATTTATCAAAAAGAGGCTTAACCCCTTTTTCTTTGGAAAAATTCCAGGGAATGATTTTGGAAGAACTTCTCCTCTTTTTACGTTACTTCCGTTGCTAGCCCTCCCCCTTCTATATTTGTTTTTAAATAAATAAAATAAAAGAACCCTAGTCCCTTCCGCCGCCGTCACTTTGGATGAAGAAAAGAACATTTGTTTCTTCTTCTATCCTCTTTCTGCCATGGCTATGGAGCACCAAGCTCCATCTACAATCCGCCATTTCAGAACAACAACCATTGCTTAACAGCCACTATCTATTTGACAGTGGCTTGCGGTGGTGCACAACAACAGTACATCGGCGTCGGGTGGTTTAAAACAAATCAGATATTGTTTTGTCTTTTGACTAGATTTGAATCCACAAAGCTGCTACAAATTACACCAATTAATCTGTAGTTATACAAGTTTATGGGCAAAACAAATACCATGAAAGTTTCATCGATCAGTTGTGGAAACTAATTTTAGAAACGGCAAAGGGCTTTGCCAAATATACCCTGTACTTTCGAATAAATATAACTTTATTTTGGATGGAGTGCCACGTGTCAGCACCAGATGAAAATGACCCATTTCTTTTTTTACCCGATCCGTTTTAAAAAACTTACCACCGACCCGTTTTAAAATTCGGTTTTTTTAAAGCATATATTTTGTAAAAACTGAAAAAACAATTTTGCAAGATATATATTTTTAAGTTTTTTTAGTTTTTTTAAAGTATTTATTTTGTACAAACTGATTTTTTAAAAAAAAATACTTTAAAAACTTAAAAATATATATTATGTAAAAACTGGAAAAAACAAATTATAACATATATATTTTTACGTCTTTTCAGTTTTTTAAAGTATTGTCTTTGTAAAAACTGAAAAAAAAAAAAAAAAAAGAAAC
>AWOL01S0018326.1:0-38031 GCA_000715115.1 Nicotiana otophora
GAATTGACCTCCGGACCGCTCAAATCTATCCAAATTAATTGTATAACTTCATTAAGATTCATCAGAAACAATTTCAGATAATAAAACGCCGACTTAGAAATTTATCCTAAAAAATCAATAAAAGTCAATGCGGGCCCGCCTCTCGGAACACAGTATAATATTTATGAAATCCGAACACCCATTCCGATATGAGTTCAATCATACCAATTTTATCCAATTTCGATAACAAATCGTCCTCCAAATCTTTAATTTTTATTTTTGGAAGATTTTTCAAAAATCTTGATTTCTTCCATTTAAATTCGAATTAAATGATGAATATAACCATAGATACATGAAATATAATCACTTTAGGATATAGAACACTTATCCAGTCGAAGTCGTGAAGAAATCTTCAAAATCGCCAAAAAACCGAGCTCCAAAAATCCCAATCAAAAATGAAGAAATGACAAATTTTCAATCCTTAAGTTTATGCCCATGTTCGCATTTGCGGACAAAAACTTCGCATTTGTGAATGAATAGTACCTCCCATGAACAGTGTTTGCCATTGTGATAAATTGTTTGCAATTGCGAGGGAACAATATTTTTGAAATTATGATAAATGATTCGCAATTACGAATGAACAGTGTTTTCGCAATTGCGATAAATGGTTCGCAATTGCGAATGAACAGTACCTCACCAGAAACCAGCAAACTCAAACTTCTCCTAAATGATCCGAAACTACCCTGAAACTTATCCGGAACCTTCCGGACACAAATCATATATGAATTTCAATCATAAAATATGCTACGGACCAGATCGCACACTCAAAACACTGAAAAGAGGTATCTTGACCCGATATTGACCATGGTCAAACTCCAAATTTCTTAACTTTACTAGTCTCTCAATCAATGATCCAAAAATGCACCCAAGCCCCTCGGGGCCCGTCAAATCATACCAGAAAGTCCTAAAACATCATACGAACTTAGTCGAAACTTCAAATTACATCAAACAATGCTAGAACCACGAATCATACTCCAATTCAAGCTTAATGAAACTAAAAAAATTCCAACTTCTACATTCAATGTCGAAACCTATCAAATCACGTCCGATTGATCTCAAATTTTGCACACAAGTCATAAATGACATAAAGGACCTATACAAATTTTCAGAACTAGATTCCGACCCCGATATCAAAAAGTCAACTCCCCGATCAAACTTCCAGAAAATTCAATTTTCGTCATTTCAAGCCAAATTCCATTACGGACTTCCAAATAATTTTTCGGACACGCTCCTAAGTCCAAAATCACCACACAGAGCTATTTGAATCATCAAAACTCCATTCCTGGGTCGTTTACACAGAAATTGACATCCAATTACTATTTTAACTTAAGCTTTAAATATTAGAACTAAGTATTCCAATTCATTCCAAAACCTCACCGGACCTACCAATCATCCCGGCGAGTCACATAACAACCGTAAAGCATAAATCGAGCAGTAAGTGTGGAAACATGATTGTAATACTCAAAACCAACGGCTGAGTCGTTACATGCTCCTCCTCTTAAACATACGTTCGTCCTCGAACGTGCCAAGAATTATTCCTATGACATTAAGTTACTGAGTGCATTATTTCACACATACTCACGGGTGATTCTACGTCACCGTAAATTTAACAGGGGCCCAAAAACATCATCTCAGTGGAGATTATTCCTTTTATTCTCACTTATAAGCTTGAAAGCCAATTCCTTACACTCCAATCAATTTTCAAATTCCTTACATCAACACACGGTGTTAGCCTCAACCAGCTGTAGCAACTCGTGCCTACGCACACATCATACGTCTGTCCATAACCACATATCTGTTTATAATTAACTTCAGCATCCTCAATTAATCTCATAATAACCAAAATCGCGTTTCAAACTTTTACAATACTGTCAGCAACACGCGAAGCATGAAGACCTCAAAATTATTTATCCGAATTGACGAGTCGCATTTAATGCCACCTGTGCACTCATCGTATAAGCTAAAATTCGATATTTACAGCACGAATATGGCTAAATATGTATAGAAAAATATACAAGAATTATCAAATAAGCCTAACAGGTATGTCTCCCTATTTATACTATAGTACAAATTTAATTTCACAAAGGGAGAATTTAAACTCATAAAATTTTCACCACAACGACCTCGTCCATATATAACTTCCACCGTGGCTCGTAGCCCAGTTTAAATATTTCACATCATATAAAAATGTGAGGATCTCATCCTTAACTCCGAATCACAAGTATGTTTGCACATTGTGTCAACTGAAATTTTCAATTTCCCTTATTTCTCCTTTTCAATAAATTCCGTAAATAATTTTCACAATACATAATGAACCCCCATTCTAATAGGGCATATAATTCATAAACGTGTAATCGATTATTCGAAAATCACATCAAAATCCACTGTAGTGAATAATAAAATTACTTTTGGACTTATAGCCCTCAATGGTGCACAAAATAAAAATAATAGACATGGGCTAACATCATCAAATCTTCCAACAAGGATAACATATAAGTGGGTCACAAAGTTACGAAGCGCCTCCATAAGAGGAGCATAATAGGAAGACTCGACTCAAAATTCAGAACCGAATCAAATTAAGGAATATATCCTTTTATAACAGATCAGGATCATATCTGTAACAACGTCATCTGGTGTAGTGGCCTCAGCCACACCATAATAAATATATCAACGGGCTGGGCCTCCCCCTCTAGGGCGCCCTCTACCCGCCTGTCCTCCACCCCTAACTAGCTGTGCACGTGGGGTAATAACTGCATTAGGGCCCATAGCCTGAGTGTTATGATGAAATCCACCTCTCCCAAGTCTGGAACAATCTCTCATGATATGCCTAGTATCATCACACTCATAACAACTCCTCTGAGGTCGCGGTTGCTTGTACTGAGTCTGCGCCGGATAACTGGAATAACTATTGTATAAATCTCGTGTCGGTGGTGCACTATAAGAATTTATTGGAGCACTCGGAGTAATCTGATGTGCGGACTGAGCTGGCCGACTGCTCGAACCTCCGCCATAATGGGTCATAGCCGAAGAGTAAAATCCACTAAACCCTCCAGAGCTTTGAGACCTTTTGGCCTCCTTATACTCCTTTTCCTCACTTAGAACACCCTCAATCCTCCTCGCAATCTCCACTACTTCTAAAATGGAGTATCAGTTTGCAACTATCGAGCCATGCATATTTTAAGATCATAGTAGACCCCCTCAATAAATATGCGGACTCGCTCTCTAACTGTAGGAACCAAGATAGGTGCATGACAGGCTAATTCACTGGACCTGATAGAATATTCTAACACTATCATAGTGCCCTGGCGCAACCATTCAAACTCTGTGCGCCACGCATCTCGGAGAGTCTTGGGAACAAACTCTTTCAGAAACATTTCTGAAAATTGCGCCCAAGTTGGTGGTGTTTCATCTGCTGGTCTACCTTCTTCATAAACTTTCCACCACTGATACGCTGCGCCTGACAGCTGAAATGTAGTAAAGCCTACTCCGCTCACTTACACAATACCCATGGTGCGGAGAATACAGTGACACTTTCCTAAAAATTCTTGGGCATCCTCTGAAGTTGTGCCACTGAAAGTAGGTGGGCTATACCTCTTAAATATCTTAAGTCTCTTTTGTTCTTCTTCTGATGCCTCTAGCCTGACCTCAAGCTGAACTGGAATAACAGGTTGTACCGGTACTACAACCGGAACCTGACCAATGTGACCTCGCTGCTCTGGAATACGGGCGATAGGAGTCTGAGCTACTCCCCCAATCTGCGAAATATTTGGTGCAACAGAGATCAATCTCGCCTGAGTTAATGTACCAAACATACTCAGGAACTATGCTAAAGTCTCCTAAATTCCAGGGGTAACAACAATTGCTTCTGGTACCTGTCCCCCAACTGGAGCTACTGGTGGCTCCTCAACTGCTACTCCAACAGGTGCTCTAGTCGCGGTACATGTCCTTCCTCGGCCTCGGCCTCTTGCGGCCCTAGCAGAATGCGGGGGCGCCTGGTCAGTTGACCCGGTAGCACGTGTCCTCACCATCTGTGAGAGAATAGAGATACAAAGGCTCAAATTCCAAATTCAACAAGTTTCGCACCACAAGAATGAAAGAAGTAGAAATTTCCTAACAGTTCTATAGGCTCTCGAAGATAAGTAAAGACGTCTCAGTACCGATCTGCAAAATTCTACTAGACTCGTTCGTGTCTCGTAGAACCTATGAACATAGGGCTCGACCCAAAATTCCACCACAGGAGTCGTGATGATACTTAGTCTCTAAGACTAGGTAAGCCATGTACAATTACATTTCAAGCCCTTTTTAAAAAAAAATCAATACAGGTGCCAAAACTCAACAGCGAAAATAAATATGAAACACCTCCCAAGACTGGCAATACTGAGTCAAGAACTCTAACTAAATACACGAAATGATCTCAAGGATCGAATACTCTACACTGTTTGAATAATAATTAACAGTACAATAAAATGGAAAGAGTCCAAGGAACTGCGATGACCAAGCAGCTCTACCTTGAATCCTCGCAAAACATGTGCAGAAATGTAGTATGAGTACACCACGGTCGATACCCAGTAAGTATCAAGACTAACCTCAGTGGAGTACAGACGAGGTACAATCAAGATATTCATTAGTCTAATAACCCGTGCAATATGATATACAAAATAATAGGAAACAAATAACAATAAGGGCAACACAAATCAACCAATTGTATGCACATCAGGGCAACAAGAACACCATTAATATCGCTCAACAATTAAAAACTACAAGTACACCCAATTAAATCAATTCCTTCAAATAAATATCTTTCACATATAATTCTTCCGAATAAATCTCTTTCAAATATAATTCCCTCAAATAAATATCTTTCACATATAATTCTTCCGAATAAATCTCTTTCAAATATAATTCCCTCAAATATATATCTTTCAAATATAATTATTTCAATAAATCTCTTTCAAATATAATTCCCTCAAATAAATATCTTTCAAATATAAATATTTCAATAAATCTCTTTCAAATATAATTCCTTCAAATAAATATCTTTCACATATAATTCTTCCGAATAAATCTCTTTCAAATATAATTCCTTCAAATAAATATCTTTCACATATAATTCTTCCGAATAAATCTCTTTCAAATATAATTCCTTCAAATAAATATCTTTCACATATAATTCTTCCGAATAAATCTCTTTCAAATATAATTCCTTCAAATAAATATCTTTCACATATAATTCTTCCGAATAAATCTCTTTCAAATATAATTCCTTCAAATAAATATCTTTCGAATATAATTCTTTCAAATAAATCTTTTTGAATAAAAATCCTTCCAAATAAATATTTTGAATATAATTCTTTCAATTAAAAGTCACAATGTGACACCTCATTTCTTAATCATAAAATACGGGTCACAGCCCAATTTCATATTTTTACGGCACTTCGTGCCAATTTCTCTATCACAATCGCACGGACAACTCACGTGCCAAATATCATTATCATTTAATCACGGCACCATGTGTCCACATTTTATATCATAATTGTACGGACAATTCACATGTCAATGTCATCATTATTTACTTACGGCACCTCGTTCCCACATTTTTCTTCATAATCCGCCTGGCAATAGCCACAGGCCCCCAATCTCAACATAAAATCATATTGTTATCAATTTACCAATAACAAGACAAACTACACAAGGTATAAAAATAAACACAAGGAAAATCACAACATCACATAAAAATTACCAACGCAAAAACTCCCCCTCCCCCTATCACATATCATCCCTGACAATAGCCACCCTTATCTCTCCTATAGCCACCCTTATCTCTCCTATAATAACCTCATTTATCTCTCCGCCCTGACAATATCAATAGTCACCCTTATTGCTCATATATCCACCCTTATCGCTTCTATAACCACTCTTATCGTACCTATAATAGCCTTCATTATCGCTCTGTTTAATTGCCTCCCTTATCACTCCATCTAGAAATTATCCAACACATATAACAACAGTGAAATGCCACCCTTATGCCTGCATAATGTCAACAGTGAAATGCCACCCTTATGTCCGCATAATATCAACAGTGAAATGCCACACTTATATCCTCAAAATAATAGCTCAATTAACACAACAATTTACACGGAATATTATCACGACAACATAACAAAATCAATTCACATCAAGATTTTCCCAATGGACACAATGAATTTCAAAGATATATCAAAATTAATTAATTTCACAACAAATAGCCCAAGGCTCCACACAATGTGTATAAAACCTCAAAGACAATCAACATAGATAGAAAATAATCAGCATAGGGCAACGCTTTCATATATCCATATTTTGGTAAATTATATTAACACTTCTTCTTAAGCTTGTTTAATAAATTATTTGCAGATGAAAAATTCATAATGAAATTAAATTCCAGGAAATATCAAATCATCAAATTCACGAAATCCACATAATATACACGTAATAATCACATCAAATTGTCATACAAAAACAAGTTCAATAAATGTGATTTCAGGTATGGCAAATAGATAATTAAATAAATGCCAACAATTATCCAATTTACTACACAATGTGCCCAAGACTTTAACTTAATAAATTTTTGCACATATAAGCCCGAGTACGTACTCGTCACCTTGCGTACATGACTTTTCACATTTCACAAATGGCACATAAGACTCGATGCCTAAGGGGTAATTCCTCCACTCAAGGTTAGGCAAGATACTTACCTTTTTGAAGTTATGTCGATACTCCAAAATTGCCTTCTTGCTTGAATTGATCTCCGGACCACTCAAATCTATCCAAATTAATTGTATAACTTCATTAAGATTCATCAGAAACAATTCCGGATAATAAAACGTCGACTTAAAATATTTATCCTAAAAAGTCAACAAACGTCAACGCGGGCCCGCCTCTCGGAACCCGACATAATTGTTACGAAATCCGAACAACCATTCCGATACGAGTTCAACCATACCAAATCTATCCAATTCTGATAACAAATCGTCCTCCAAATCTTGAATTGTTATGTTTGGAAGATTTTTCAAATCTTGATTTCTTCCATTTAAATCCGAATTAAACGATGAATATAACCATAGATTTATGAAGTATAATCACTTTAGGATATAGAATACTTACCCCAGTCGAAGTCATGAAGAAGTCCTCAAAATCACCCAAAATTCGAGCTCCAAAACTCCCAAACGAAAATGAAGAAATGACATATTTTCAATCCTTAAGTTTGTGCCCAGGTTTGCATTGGCGGACAAAAACTTCGCATTTGCGAATGAACAGTACCTCCCATGAATAGTGTTCGCAATTGCGAGTGAACAGTGTTTTCTCAATTGCGATAAATGGTTCGCAATTGCGAATGAACAGTGTTTTTGCAATTGCGATAAATGGTTCGCAATTGCGAATGAACAGTGTTTTTGCAATTGCGATAAATGGTTCGTAATTGCAAATGAATAGTATCTCACCAGAAACTAGTAAACTCAAACTTCTCCGAAATGATCTGAAACCACCCTGAAACTCATCCGGAACCTCCAAGACACAAACCATATATGAATTTCAATCATAAAACATTCTAAGGACCTTCTCGCGCACACAAAACACTGAAAAAGGTCGTCTTGATTCGATATTGACCATGGTCAAACTCCCAAATTTCTTAACTTTACTAGTCTCTCAACCAATGATCCAAAAATACACCCAAGCCCCTCAGGTCCCGTCAAATCATACCCAAAAGTACTAAAATATCATACGAACTTAGTCAAAACTTCAAATTACATCAAACAATGCTAGAACCACGAATCATACCCCAATTCAAGCTTAGTAAAACTAAGAAATTTTGACTTCTACATTCAATGACGAAACCTATCAAATCACGTCCGATTGACCTCATATTTTGCACACAAGTCATAAATGACATAACGGACCTATATAAATTTTCATAACTGGATACCCCGATATAAAAAAGTCAACTCCCCGGTCAAACTTTCCAAAAGTTCAATTTTTGCCATTTCAAGCCAAATTCCACTATAAATTTCTAAATAATTTTTCGGATATGCTTCCAAGTCCAAAATCTCCATACAGAGCTATTGGAATTATCGAAACTCCATTCCCGGGTCGTTTACACATAAGTCTACATCCGGTCACTATTTTAACTTAAGCTTTAAACCTTGATACTAAGTGTTCCAATTCATTCCAAAACCTCACCGGACCCGAACCAATCACCCTGACGAGTCACATAACAACCGTAAAGCTTAAATCGAGCAGTAAGTGTGGAGACATGATTGTAATACTCAAAACGAACGGTCGGATCGTTACACTTGTTTGCCGAGGTTGTTTTTATATGATAATTTGGTGTGATTGTCACTTTGAGTATTATGTGAAATTCCGTGGTTAGTTGGGTTGACATTTCTTGAAAATAATTTCATTATGGATTCCTTATCTTCAAATAATTATTTAAATACGTTTAAATTGAGGCATTAATACATTTATCAAAAATTTGGATTAAAGAATAGTTGTCCTATGCTGAGTTACTTTTCCATCCTTGTTTTTTTTGAGGTTTTATATACGTTGTGGGGAGCCTTGGACTATTTGTTGTGAAATTAATTGATTTTGTTGTATCTTTAGAATTGGTTGTGTCCTATGGGCAAATTGTGATATGAGTTTTTGTATTGCGTTGTCGTGATAATATTCCGTGTAAATTATTATGTGATTTGAGTTATGATTATGAGAACATAAGTGTGGCATTCCACTATTGATATTATGTAGGTATAGGGATGACATCTCACTATGGTTATGTGTGTTGGGATATTGTCTGGACGGAGTGATAAGGGCGGCTATTATACGGAGAGATAAGGGTGGCTATTATACGGAGCGATAAAGGTGGTTATAGAAGTGATAAGGGTGGCTATTGATATTGTCAGGGTAGAGGGATAAGGGCGGCTATTATTATAGAGAGAGATAAGGGTGGCTATAGGAGATATAAGGGTGGCTATTGTCAGGGTGATATGTGATGATGTCGGATTATTGTGTTGGTCATTTTTATATGATATTGTAATTTTTCCTTGTGTTTATTTTTATCTCTTGTGCAACTTGTCTTTTTATTTCGGTAAACTTGATAATAGTCTGATTCATGTTGAAATTGTGAGCCTATGGCTATTGCCAGGCGGTTTATATTATCGGCAAGTGAGTTGTCCGTATTGTTATGAAATAAATATGGACACGAGTTGCTGAAAAAATGTGATGATTTTTATTATTAGCACGTGAGTTGTCCGTGCGATTTTGATAGAAATATGGGCACGAGATGCCGTAAAAATATGAAAGTGGGCTGAGACCCGTATTTATAATTATTAAATGAGGTGTCACAGAGTGACTTTTATTTGAAAGAATTTATATTCGAAAGATATTTATTGAAAGAAGTATATTCGAAAGATATTTATTGAAAGAAGTATATTCGAAAGATATTTATTTGAAAGAATTTTATATTCGAAAGATATTTATTTGAAGGAAATATATTCGGAAGGTATTTATTCGAAAGAATTATATGTGTAAGATTTATATTTGAAGGACTTGTTTAATTGGTTGTACTTGTGTTCCTTATTCGTTTGAGCAATAATTATGGTGTTCTTGTTGTCTTGCTATTTATATGACTGTTTGATTTTGTTGCTATCATTGCTAGTTATTTTCCAGTCCAATTGTATACTTCTATATTGCACAGGTTATTTGATTAGTGAGTGTCTTGCTTGTACATCATCACAACTCCACCGAGGTTAGTCTTGATACTTACTGGATACCGACTGTGGTCTACTTATACTACACTTCTGCCCATTATTGTGCAGAGCTAGACATTGGAAATATCGGATTCGGACAAAGATTAGAGTGTGATCGTAAAGATTCAAGGTAGGTGTAACGACCCGGCCAGTCGTTTTGAGAATTTAAATCCCGTTCAGTGGCATAAGGCCCTGAACAGCTTCGTATTATCTGTATTGACTTGCATGCATGGTTGAATTCAGTTACCGGATGTTTCAGAGTGATTTGGGACACTTAGTCCCTAAAATAAAAGCTTAAGTATTAGGGTTTTGACTGTAGTCGGAACTGTGTGAAAATGACTCCGGAATGGAGTTTCGTCAGTTCTGTTAGCTCCGTTGGATGATTTTGGACTTAGGAGCGTGTCCGGATTGTGTTTTGGAGGTCTGCAACTCATTTAGACTTGAAATAGTGAAAGTCAAAATTTTGGAGATTTTGACCGGTAGTGAACTTTTTGATATCGGGGTCGAAATCTAATTTCGGAAGTTGGAGTAGGTCCGAAATGTTGAATATGACTTGTGTGCAAAATTTGAGGTCATTCAAACGTGGTTTGATAGGTTTCGGCATCGGTTGTAGGAATTTGATGTTTTAAGTTTTTTAAGTTTGAATTGGAGGGTGATTCGAGATTTTAGTGTTAGTTGATGTGATTTGAGGTCTCAACTAAGTTCGTATGGTGCTTTAGGATTGGTTGATATGTTTGGTTGAGGTCCTGGGGGCCTCGGGTGAGTTTCAGGTGCTTGACGGATTAAAAGTTGGATTTGTGTTGCTGCTGAAGTCTTCAGGCATCTGGTATTTTTGCACCTGCGGTGGAGAGACCGTAGGTGCGGGATCGCACGTGTGGAGAGGCAAGCGCAGAAGCGGAAAAGTTGAGGAGTTTCAGGGGTCACAGGTGCGAGGTAAATTCCGCATCTGCGATGCCCGTAGATGCGATTGAGCAATCGTAGGAGCGGTGAAGGACCGCAGAAGCAGGCATAGGTCCGCAGGTGCACACACGCAGATGCGACCCTTGGATCGAAGAAGCGGACACTGAGTTTTGAGTGAAATCCGCACCTGCGATGGGAATTCTGCAGGTACGGTGATGTATGTGCGAAGGCAGGTCCGCAAATGCGGTTTAACTGGCAAAAAAAAGGGGCCAAATTGAGGGTTTGATTCATTTCTTCATTTTTGGACTTGGGAGATGGGGAATTGGCAATTGTTCGAGGGATTTTTAGAGAGAGCTTTGGGGTAATGAATTCTATCTCGTTTTTGGTTGTATTTCATTAATCTATATTTGTTTTCTTCATTAAATTTCGGGTTTGGATTGAAAATTTAGAAAAATGGGAAGAGGTTTTTCAACTAAGATTTCTGAATTTTGATTGGGATTTAGATATCAAATTTGGATAATTTGGTACGAGTGAACTCGTGAGTGAATGGGTGACGAAACAAGACAAGGTGGGAGCATTATTACGCATGTGTGGCGAGACAAGGCGGGCATTTATGTTACTGTGCACATATGGCTTTATAAGGTGGGCTGTGTCAGGGATTGATTTGTGATGATTTGTGATAGCCTGGGGGCATTCTTGTTATTGATATTTATGTAGTGGTACACTTACCTGTGTGAGCTTTATCTTGTGAAAGCTATGAGAAAATATTCTACGTGTTGTCCGTTCTTTTTCCTTATGTTTGTTTGCTGGTATGGATTATGTTAGGACACTTACACAAGCATACACGTAGTTAAGCACTCTTATCGGATAAGAGGTGTTCTTGATGTTGTTGAGCATAGATGTTCACCCTTGTTTACTTGCCTTCTATGTGAGAATGGCTCTATTGGCACGTGAGTCATCAGTGCAGTTATGAAATGTTATGAGGGCACAAGATGCCAAGTGTTAGGGTTCAGGTATTGATACTCGTGAGTTGTGATTGTACGAGGTTCGGTACCTCATGGAAATGTTGACCAAAACCTGCTGTAAAAGCGGTTGTAGTTGCTGAGTTATTACTTGTCCTTGCTGTAATTGTGATTCCGGATTTAGGTTGTGTTCCATTCATTTTTTGTGTCATTTTCATGGTATTTCGCTTATACTTGTTGTTTCATTTTTTATTTCCATTACTGTATTGTGAGACATATTGCATAGTCTTTATGTAGATATCATATTTCGGATGTCATATACTTTTACTTGTTCAGTTTATCAGACCAGTGGGTGTTTTGACTAATCCTCGTCACTACTCCACCGAGTTTAGTCTTGATACTTACTGGGCACCGCTGTGGTGTGCTTATTCTACACTTCTGCACATTTCTTTGTGCAGATCCAGGTATTTGTTTGTTAGTAGTTGTGCAGGTCGTTTCTGTGGAGACTCAAGGTAAACCTGCTGCTGCATTCGCAAGCTTCAGAGTCACCTTCAAGTTTTTATTTTGCACTGTTTATTTTTATTTCTGGACAGTTGTATTTAGCAGTTTTCTAGCAAACACTCAGTAGAGCTTATGACTTGTCCTACCGGTTTTGGGAATTGTAAAAGATTCTATTTAAATAATGTTGTTGTTTCAATTATTGTTAGGCTGCCATCACGACACCCAAACAGAGGGGAAATTGGGTCGTGACAAGTTGGTATCAGAGCCCTAGGTTCATAGGTGTTACGAGTCATAAGCGAGTTTAGTAGAGTCTTGCTGATCGGTACGGAGACATCTGTACTTATCTTCGAGAGGCTATGGAACTATCATATTAGGACAGTTTCACTTCCTTCATTCCTATCGTGCGAGTTCATTGATCTCGAACTTTGAACTTATATCATTTCATTCTCTCACAGATGGTGAGAAAACGAACTACAGTAACTGATGACGTTGCCCTCGAAGCAGATGTCGCTAGGGGCAGAGGCAGAGTCCTAAGAGGAGCACGCGCCGCAGCTAGAGCACCTACCAGAGTAGAAGTTGAGGAGCTGTCAGTAGTTCCAGTTGGGGGGGCAGGTACCGGAGGCGCCTGCTATTACCCCCGGTCTTTAGGAGACCTTAGCACAGTTCCTGAGCATGATTGGTATATTGGCTCAGGCGAGGTTGATTCCGGTTGCACCATCTACTTCACAGACCGGGGGAGGAGTCCAAACTCCCGCCGCCCAAAACCTAGAGCAGCTAGTTCATGTTGGTCAGGTTCGAGGTATCATGGCGACACAGCCGGTGGTTCCAGTTCAGCTCGAGGTCAGGGAAACAAGATCTGAGGAAGAGCAGCTTAGACTTGGAAGGTTTAAGAAATATGACCCTCCTACATTCAGTTATTTGGCTTAAGAGAGTGCACATGGTTTTCTGGAGGAGTGCAACCGCATTCTCCATACTATGGGCATTGTGGAGACGAGCGAAGTTTCTTTTACTACGTTCCAGCTCAGGGGAGCGGCTTATCAGTGGTGGCGGGCATATGAGTTGGGTAGTCCAGTTGAGTTAGCTTCACTTACATGGGTTCAGTTTTCATAAATGTTCCTGAGAGAGTTTTACCTCAGTCCCTTCGAGATGCATGGCGCACGAAGTTTGAGTAGCTACGCCAGGGCACTATGTCAGTATTAGAGTATGTCGTTAGATTCAGTGATTTGGCCAGACATGCACCTGCTTTGGTCGCTACAGTTAGAGAGCGTGTCCGTAGATTCATTGAGGGACTCAGGCATGATATTCTGTTCAGCATGGTTCGGGAGTTAGAGTCAGATGTTTTGTTTCAGCCGGTGGTAGGGATTTCTCGCCGTGTAGAGGGCATGTGGGATTAGGAGAGAGAGGACATGCGGGGCAATGAGAGAGAGTACAGGCGATATCAGGAGAGATAGAACACATAGACGAGGAGGCATCGTAGACCGGAGAGATCTACTGGTCCTTATTTTGGAGGCAGGGTACGACATGGTAGAGGTTTTATGGATCAGCCAGTTCAATTTGCACTTCAGGCTTCGCACAGTGTTTCAGGTGTTCATGGGTCTCAGAGTACCCGTACCATATAGTTCCCACAGCCACGTCAGCAGAGAGGTTGCTTCGAGTGTGGAGATACCAGCCACAGGGTGAGAGATTGTCCTAGACTTCAGAAAACTGTGTCACGTCGGGGTATTCAGGCGAGTAGAGGGCACCCAAGAGGGGAAGGCCCATCCCGTTGATGTGTCTCATATAGTAGATTGAAGGCCGCTACGCCAGATGATGTCATACAGGTATGCTTTTGATTTGTTACTGAGGGGCACCATTCGTATTTTGATTCGGTTCTGCTTATCGGGGCGAGTTCCCCTGTTAGTTGTCCCACCTATGGGTGAGTTCATGACTTAGTATTATGTTTAGGTGTTTACCCCTGTTGGGAGACTCTATGAGTGGTAGCCCGTGTCTATCATTTGTTTTTATTCATTAGTGAAAGTCACGATACTAGAAGTGAATTCATGTTGTCTATTATGGCAGGTTTGATGTGATTCCTGAGTAATTTGGTTATGAATTGTAATTTGATACTCTACCGGGGTGGGAGTCCAGTAAGTGTTGTGATTTTATTGGCAGAATTGAGTTAGTGGAAGATTTCCATTGGTATGATGTGTATTCGACTTGTGATTCAGAGTTGAGGTGGGACCCTCGCGATTCTATGTGATTTGATATGTTTGAGCCAGGCTGTGTGCCGCAGTGAAAGTTATATCAGGATGATATTCTTGTGATTTGTTCATATACTTTGATTTTTCCTATTTAAATTGATTCGTAGTATGGTGCTGTTAGAGAGTTTTGTCTGTCGGGCTTTTTTGAAATTTCTCTTATATGTTTCTCTTTACGTATTCAGTCATTTTTGTTATGTGCTTATTGAGTTTTAGCTTGCGGGGTGTGTGCCCGGTGGTGTCAGTTGTGACTTGTTGATCCAGGTGTATAGTTATGAGGTCTTCGTGTTTCTTGTCAGCGTTGTGGAGGTTTGAAACGGGTTCTAACAGATTTGAGGCTAATTGCTGGTACTAGTTTTGATTATGGGCAGCAATTGTGATCAGAAATGTCAATTTAGGACTACGTGTGGCGTGTCATGTTGAGTGGTCGTACCTTGTGGGTGTAGGCATGAGTTGTTTCATCTAGCTGGGACTGATACTGGTTATGGATTTAGAATCGGGTTTTTTGAAGATAAATGAAAGGTGAGAATTCTTTACTCTAAGGCTTATCGGTGTTGGTAGAAAGGATGAATTACACTTGGGATGGTGTCGTCAGGCTTATATGGATTGGGGTGATGTGGGGTCGCCCACGAGTGTATTTTGGATATGTACTTTCACTGATTCAAAAACTTCGAGGCGATTCTTAGCACGTTCGAGGACGAACGTTTGTTTAAGAGAGGAAGGATGTAACGACTCGACCGGTCGTTTTGAGAATTTAAGTCCCATTCGGCAGCATAAGGCCCTGAGTATCTTCGTATTATGTGTATTGACTTGCGTGGGTGGTTGAATTCAGTTGCCGGATGTTTCGGAGTGATTTGGGATACTTAGTCCCTAAAACGAAAGCTTAAATCTTAGGATTTTGACTGTAGTCGGAACTGTGTGAAGACGACTCCGGAATGGAGTTCCGTTAGTTCTGTTAGCTCCGTTGGGTAATTTTGGACTTAGGAGCGTGTCCGGATTGTGTTTTGGAGGTATGTAGCTCATTTAGGCTTGAAATGGCGAAAGTCAAATATTTGAAGATTTTGACCGGTAGTGAACTTTTTTATATCGGGGTCGGAATCCGATTCCAAAAGTTGGACTAGGTCCGAAATGTTGAATATGACTTGTGTGCACATTTTGAGGTCATTCAGACGTGGTTTGATATGTTTCGGCATCGGTTGTAGGAATTTGAAGTTTCAAATTCTTTAAGTTTGAATTGGAGGGTGATTCGTGATTTTAGCATTAGTGGATATGATTTGAGGGTTCATTTAAGTTCGTATGGTGTTTTAGAATTGGTTGGTATGTTTGGTTGAGGTCCCGGGGGCCTCGGGTGAGTTTCGGGTGCTTGACGGATTAAATGTTGGATTTGTGTTGCTGCTGAAGTCTTCAGGCATCTGGTATTTTTGCACCTACGGTGGAGAGACCGCAGGTGCGGGATCGCACGTGTGGAGAGGCAAGCGCAGAAGCGGAAAAGTGGAGCAGTGCCAGGGGTCGCAGGTGCGAGGTAAATTCCGCATCTGCGATGCCCGCAAATGCGATGGAGTAATCGCAGGAGAGGTGAAGGACCGCAGAAGCAGACATAGGTCCGCAGGTGCGCACACGCAGGTGCGACCCTTGGATCGCAGAAGTAGACGCTGAGTTTTGAGTGGAATCCGCACCTGCGATAGGAATTCCGCAGGTGCTGTGACGCATGTGCGAAGGCAGGTCCGCATAGGTGGTTTACCTGGCTGAAAAGGGGCCAAATCGAGGGTTTGATTCATTTATTCATTTTTGGACTTGGGAGCTCGGAAATTGGCAATTCGTTTATGGATTTTCAGAGAGAGCTTTGGGGTAACGAATTCCAACTCGTTTTTGGTTGTATTTCGTTAATCTATAGTTGTTTTCTTCATTAAATTTTGGATTTGGATTGAAACTTTAGGAAAAATGGGAAGAAGTTCTTCAACTAAGATTTTTGAGTTTTGATTGGGATTTAAACATCAGATATGGATAATTTTGGTACGAGTGAACTCGTGAGTGAATGGGTATTCAAATTTTGTAATATTTGCCCGATTCCGAGACGTGGGCCCGGGGTTGACTTTTTAGGGCGAACTTCGAAATTTTTGTTAAAATATCGATTTCATTAATTTGATGAGCCTATTATAGTTGTATTTATGATATGCAATTGTTTTTTGCTAGATTTGGCCATTCATAGTCGAATATTCGTGGAAAAGGCATTGCTACCGATTGATTGAGCTTGGTTCTAGGTAAGTATCTTGCTTAACCTTGTGTAGGGGATTTTCCCTTAGGATTTGAGTCTTCTATGTTGATTGTAGTCCATGTACGCGAGGTGACGAGTGCGTGCTCGGATTTATTTGTGGAAAGTTAGCCTTTTAGGGTCTTAGGTCCTTATATTCACTGAGTATGAAGTTGTTGTTGATATGATTAAGTTCCTATTTACTAATTTCACCTCTACATGATTTAATTTGAATTAATTGCTTAAGGATTCACTCTTATTGCCTATTTGACTCTTATTTGTCTTAACTGAAGATTTTACCTCTTGTATTGCCATGCTATATTTTCATATTTGCTTATCTTTATTAGGAATCATTATTATCTCATCCTATAATTGTTTAGTCTTAATTGAGGTTATGATTATCTTTACGCTGCTTATCCTTAATTGAATTGTTGAATATCCTTCGTAATTTATCAACCTTAAAAGAAGTTTAGATATCATATATCTTAGTCGACTTATTTTATTTGAAATTATTTGACTCGTGATTAGCTTCCCGTTGTTGAAACGTATATTGTGGGATCATTGCTACATACTAGTTTTCCCTTGCTGAGTTGTTCTCTTTACGCCTAACATTCTTTACTGTGGTTATTCCTTGTGAATTGTATTCTACCTTTTCTTGTGATTTGAAATTCTTGAGTTGATTTACTTTTTGTACTTTGTATTATTGCCATTGTTGCTATTGTACTTGTTGTGGTGATGCATGAGGTTTCTGCCGTGCGGTTGTTATTATTGTGAAGTACGAGATTTCTACCGTGCAGTTAGGGTTATTATGATGCACAAGGTTTTCTGCCGTGCGGTTGTTGTTATGGGGTTGCACGAGGTTTCTGTCGTGCTACTGTTACTATTGATATTTGCACATGCAGCGTGACAAGGCGGGATATGTATATATATATATATATATGTGGGTTGCGCATGTGGCAAGACAAGGTGGGAGTATTATTATGCACGTGTGACGAGACAAGACGTGCATTAATGTTACTATTGCACATGTGGCGAGACAAGGTGGGCTGTATCAGGGATTGATTTGTGTGATTTGTGATGGCCTGGGGGCATTCTTGTTATTGATATTTGTGTAGTGGTACACTTACCTGTGTGAGCTTTATCTTGTGAAAGATGTGAGAAAATATTCTACGTGTTGTCCGTTCTTTTTCCTTATAAGTATTTGCTGGTATGGACTATGTTAGGACACTTGCACAAGCATACACGTAGTTAAGCATTCTTATCGGATAAGAGGTGTTCTTGATATTGTTGAGCATAGATGTTCACCCTTGTTTACTTGCCTTCTATGTGAGAATGGCTCTATTGGCACGTGAGTCGTCAGTGCAGTTATGAAATGTTATGAGGGCACATGATGCCAAGTGTTAGGGTTCAGGTATTGAGACCCGTGAGTTGTGATTGTTCGAGGTTCGGTACCTCGTGGAGTTGTTAACCAAAACCTGATATAAAAGCGGTTGTAGTTGCTGAGTTATTACTTGTCCTTGCTGTATTTGTGATTCCGAATTTAGGTTGTGTTCCATTCATTTTTCTGTGTTATTTTCATGGTATTCCGTTGATACTTGTTGTTTTCTTTCTTATCGCCATTACTGTATTGTGAGCCATATTGCATAGTCTTTATATAGATATCATATTTCGGCTTTCATATATTTTTACTTGTTCAGTTTATCTGACTAGTGGGTGTCTTGACTGTTCCTCGTCACTACTCCACCGAGGTTAGTCTTGATACTTACTGGGCACCGCTGTAGTGTGCTCATTCTACACTTCTGTACATTCTTTTGTGCAGATCCAGGCATTCGTTCGTTAGTAGCTGTGCGGGTCGTTGCTGTGGAGACTCAAGGTAAACATGTTGCTGCATTCGCAGGCTTCGGCTGTAGCTGTGCCGGTCTGGATAGTTGTATTTAGAAGTTTTCTAGCAAACACTCTGTAGAGCTTATGACTCGTACTACCAGTTTTGGAAATTATAAGAAATTCTATTTAAATAATGTTGTTGTTTCAATTATTGTTAGACTTACCTAGTCCCTAAGACTAGGTGCCATCACGACACCCAAACGGAGGGGAAATTGGGTCGTGACAGTAGGGTTGCTGGTCGTCGCAGTCCCTTGAAGTCTTTTCATTTTATTGTACTGTCAACTCTTATTCGAACAATATTGTATATTCGATCTTTGAGATCACTGCATGTATTCAGTTAGAGTTCGTGACTCAGTATTATCAGTCTTGGGAGGTTGTTATAATTATTTCTGCTTTTGGGTTCGACATTTGTATTAAATTATATGTAAAAATAATGGCTCGAAATGTAATTGTAATCGGCTTACCTAGTCTTAGAGACTAAGTGCCATCACGACGCCTGTGACGGGATTTCGGGCCGTGACATTTATAATGTCAATAATAGATGAACTAAGAGGCGGAGCTAGGATTTGAACCTTATGGGTTCGAGATTATAATCATTTTAAGTTACTGAGTTCTAAATTAATAATTTTTACATATTTATTGTATTGTTTAATACAAATACATGATTTAAACAAAAACTATTGGTTCAGCTGAACGCACAAACAACGCTGTAACTCTGCCCTAATCAGAGAAGATAGAAGTTAAAACAACTTGTGCATGTAAGCAAAAATAGTTGTCAATAATTAAAGAATACCCTTTTATTTTATATGTCTTAGTTTGACTAAGTTTGAAATTTAAGAAGTACGAACATAAAATAATTTTAACTTTTGTGATCTTAAATTAATATTATATAAGTATAATATGTTAAAAGTATATATTGAATCTTGCGATTTTAAATATGGGGAGGAAATAGAAATATAGAAACATCATGCAGAATATAAATCAGTAGAGATTATCTCCAGCAAAAGGACAAAACAATTGAGATGGACAGATCACTGTAAGATATTGACAAAACTATTTTCGTACTTTTTTTAGCACATTGATTTTAGTTATTTATTATTTATTATTTTTGGCAACTCTCAGATTCCACGAACTCCATTTGAGCCGCACATTTAGTATCTTTGTACTACTATGATTGTTGAATCGTACGAAAGTATTAACAAAAAAAACGTGCAAAATATTTGATGTACACTTATCAGTAGAAGCACAAAAAACAATCCGGGAGAATCTAAGGAACGAATCAATAATAATATTGAATATCGCAATTTTGAATATGTGAATTTGCGATAAAGATTCTAAGGCTCAAGCTCAACAAAGATTTTACTATATGGACCCACGATTGGAAAATGGCAGATTAGAGGGGAAATAGGAATTTCAATCTTATGAATTTTGTATTTTAGAACGATAACTATAAGTGTTAATGATTAGATTCTAATTTAATATTTATATGTATTTAATAAATTCTTAACATAAAATATATTGTTTGAACAAAAACTATTGGATCCGATCAAATCAATAACTCGACTTTTGCCTCTCCCCATGTGTACCATTCTTATTTGAGAGCTCCTTTCCTCAAGGTAGGTAGGTTTATTTTGATTCGACTGATTTCGGCTATGGTATTATTTCTAGCATAGGTACACAACAGTTAAGGTGGCCCTTTTTTCCCAACAAAAAAAAGAAAAGAAAAAAAAACAGTAAGAATTAAGGCAATTAAATTCTAAAAATGAGATTAAGTAGTTGTTGACCGTTCCAACGCGCCCTTGAACTATTTTAATTAAGATAGAAAACCCATCTCCAAAGTGGAGAGGAGGAATATATGTTTGATCGTTTGGATCCATTTGAGGTTCATTAGATTCATCACTTGGATTAGAGTAATTTTAATTTGGTTTGTTTAGTTTCTGATTTAATTGATAAATAAAATTAAGGTCACAATTGAAATAAGTTCGATTTGGGTGTTTTGGTTCCATTTCTTTTATTACATTAGAAGTATCGTACATTCATTAGCAACTTGTCACTTATACGAAAAGGAAAGTAAGGCAAATTGTTTACTAAAAAGAGTAACTTTCGACTAAATTATTAAATTTATATAATAATGGGTTAAATCTAATTAAAGATAATGAGATGGGACAAATCCAGTGGAATGTTGGCAATGATAGGCACAAAACGTTCATAAAGAATGAGCAACAATGGAGGTGTAACTAGCAATAAATGACAATAAATGGTATTTAAGTAAATAAGAGGAATGATTCACCCAATAAAGGATGGATTGGACGAATGTTCCTCCTCTTGACAATAATGAATGACAGATAAATCCAAGGTTTGTTTGAACTATTCTCGGATCTGGTGGAAAAATATGAAATATTATGGGCAAGAATCTTGATAAAAAAGGTAATCTTTGTATCTTTACAAGAGAGAGAATCTTCTTCTCAAAAGTGTTCTTACCAAGTGAATATTACCTACCTTTTCTTTCCCCTCTCTTTTCTTATTTATTTGAGACATATCTCTAACAAACCCTAATGCTACAACTGCAGAGTATATTCACTAGAATATTCTCTTTAATATCCTATTTCAAAAATTAGCTGTTACTGTTCTGTCAGCGGTGCTCGAGCGCGGTCATTATTGACGTCTCGACCACGAATCTTGCTGCTCCGTAGCCGACCTTGGTTGACTCTTCTCTCAATGTTATATTACCCTAAATATTCTAGGGTAGATTTTTCCATACAGTTAGTCCCTCCGCTTATTGAGGCCGACCTCAGGCAGGCTCGATGAGCGGATATTGTATAATGTGGTAGAAGCATTTGGACAACCTGAACGGGCCGTGATGATTGGGGCGAGTTGGTAACATGTACTTTTGTGAGCCATAATATTTGGGGTTGTAAGTCCTACGAATCAGGGTGACGTCATGGTAACCGACGTCATTATGGCGCGATTTCCCGAGACGTTGGTTTGTTTCGCGTGAGTCTCATGATTGAGTCTGCCGCTTCAGTTACAGTGCCGGGTAATGATGATTAATTCCTTGGTTTCGACGCTTGATCTTTTATACGAAACCCTTGCATCAAAGAGCTCTATCTTCTTCTTCTTCTTCTTCCATTGTCGTGTATTTTCTTACCGGTTTTAGCGATTCTCGCTGCTTCTAATAGTTCATTGCTTGAATACCCTCCCTTAATCAACATGACCAATGTGTACTCTATTTCTAGTATGGCAACTGATTCTGTCTCTTTGGCGGTTCTTATACCCCCTCATGCTGATAGGGTTTTTGTCGCCATAGAGGAAGAAAATTTTCCTACGGTGGATGAAATAATCCCTCATATTAAGAAAGTTAGTGCAGATTTCTCGAAGATGCCCAAAGGTGAGCCTGAAATCTCGGAGTCAGCGATAGGAGAGGCCGATCTGGCCGAACTTAAGGCAAAATTCAATATCCCTGCCCATATCGATCGGATCCCAGCTGGGCGCGACGTAGTGCAAATCCACCGTCCCGGATATTGTGTGTTTTACGTGTATCCTTTCCAGGTCGGCTATACTCTCCCACTTCTCCCATTGGCGGAGGAATTTTGCCGTTATTACGGTGTTTGCCCAGCCCGACTCTCTCCATACATTTACAAGCTTATCACAATGCTCTCAAAATTTGTCGAGTTGGCCAGAGTCGAGGTCACACTCCGCCATCTGATGCATCTCTTCGCCCCTAGTTTTATAGGGGGACGATGTTGCATCTTCGCCACCGAGGAAGTAAATGCTTGGTGGTAAAGATGGATGATAAAGCGAATCGTCCGTACTGGCTCAACTACTTTTTCGTCAGAACCGAGGATGTGGTAGCCAACGCGGACGGCTTTCTTGAGACCTGGAATCGCCCTCTTAAGTACTCGTCTTTTGTGAGAGGTATTTGATTTATTTGTTTCTAGTCGTAGGTTCTAACATTCTCTCTTCCCTGTACAGCCAAAGTCGTGCCTCCTCCTTTGGTCGGGGACATTTTCGACTAGGTTGGTTGGATTCTTCCTCACACGGTGAGGATTCGTGAGTGACTGGGCTTTCTCAAGAGGTTCGGGCCTGCTTCTTCCTTGGCAGGTGAGTTCGTCTATTATTATTAATTCTCTTTTGACCACATGATTTCTTGCATGCTATAGTTCATTATTGGTGGTGACAAAACTTATTCTTTTTTAGTTCGAGGGTCTTCGAGGAGGCCGAGGGCTCCTCCCCCTGCGTTTCGTAAGAGGAAAGCCACTTCTACTTAGGAGTCTGTTCCTGGTGTGACTGTGGCTAGGCCTGCTCGGTCATCTACTCGTTCGTCGACCATACCTAGTGTTGCTTTCGTACCGTCTTCTTATGTTCCTGCGGATATATCGACGGCGGAGTTTTCGACTTATGTTTTGCTTCATCTAGTGGACGAGGACGAGGATAAGGACGAGGACGAGGAAGAGGAATTGTCGTCGCGTGGTGGTAATTTGGTTCCCCGCAAGCAGATATCCGTGGATGTCGGCGAAGGGGTTGTTCGGGCGGTGGATTCAGTGACGGGCCATTTTGTCATCCGAGAAACGGTGACTGTAGAGCTTGAAGATGACACCAAGTTATCGCCCGTGGTTCCGCCATCGACTGAAGCCGCAAAGGATATGTCTCTTCCTGAAACCACGATGGAAGCTGAAGGGCTGTCGGCGAGAGTCCCTGATAACTTACGGTGGGATGAGCCATCGGTCTCGCGACTGGCCGAGGATGCTTCTTCGATGGCCGACATAAAACGAAATTGCATAGCCGAGGATGGTTACGAGACAAGCTCTGACGTGGATGCCAATGAGGTGAGGATGATGGGGGAAGGATTTACCTGACTCAAAGTAAGGTTGCAGGGGTTCACGCGGACTATTGTGATTCCCATGGATTGAGATTTGTTGGTCGACACGGAGGACGTGGTCCCTTCTCTCGGTCCCCTCTTCTCTGATGTGGAAGGTAAAACCCTCGAAAAGTTGAAGGATGTTACCTTATCCAGGAGCATAGCCGTCCTCGCTCTTAGGGTAAGCTTTTCGCTCCCTCTCATTTTTGTTTGTCGAGTTCAAAGTTTATTTCGTTCTTACTCTTTGTTTTCTTTTCCTCTTTATTTCAGAGTGTGATTTTGGATATTGAATGCGCCCGAAGAGAGGAGAGGCGTAAGGCTATTTTTCTAAAGATGGAGAGAAAATACCACGAGTACCATGGTAAGTATCGAGTGATTTATAGGCGGTTTGGCGAAGGCGGCAACTTCCGAGCTATCATAGATGAGATGAAGGAAAAAGATGACGAGCTGGTGAAGGAAATCGAAAAATGCATTGTTCTCAAGGGGCGCTAAGGGACAAAGAGGAGGAACTGGAGGTTAGTAGAAGGGTCGAAGACCAGTGCAGCGATCTCCAAGCCCAGATGCTCTCGTTGCACACCGAGATCGAGGGATGTGAATTCAAAGCCGATGCTTTAAGGGGCGAAGTCGCTGAGAAGGCAGCGGATCTCGAGAAGGCAAAGTTAGCTCGGTCTGGGCTATGAGAAAGATGGAGGCTTTGGAGATCGTCATCCTTGTTCTCTGATCCGGGCGAGAGAATGACTTGGAGATGGCCAGACTTAAAGAAGAGCGGCTTGATGAACGGATTGGAGAATTGGAGAAAGAGGCCTTTTGCCTCTGTGAACGAGTCGCCGCTCTAGAGGCGGATAAGGCACAATTATTGGCTCGACCATCCTCTTCCCATGCTTCTAACTTCCCTGATGTTCCTCGATATTTATACGAGGGGTGGATTCATGCTGAGGCCTAGCTGGATATATTCAGAGATTTGATGAAGGCGGGAACCATTTCAGAAGACTTCCTCGAGGATGCTCATGTTAAGGTACGTGAAGCTCGAGTCCCATGGTGCTATGATCCTGCTACACCAGAGGCCGATGACGACGAGGAGGATGCCAGCGTGGACTGAATTGAAGAAGAAGCCTGATATAAAGATGAGTATCATGATGGCAATGGTGATGGTGAAGGGGCGGACGACAATGGTCTAGGCGACCAGGTCTTGAAGTGAGAAATTTACATATTTTTCGGGCATTGGCTGGCATTTCCGTCCCAGTCCCGCTCTATCTAGTCCCTTCATTGGTCGACCTGGAGAAGTATTAAGAGGTCGAGAAATGAACTAGCCATTGCGCATTTCCTTCAATCTTGAAGTGTTCTCTTCGTCGTCTCGTTAAAAACCTCCTCGAGAAAACCCAATTGGGACACAACTCAAGTGAGGGAAAAAAGAGTACGACTTTGGGGGCGCTTCGTCTTTTAGAAGATGAAGTATTAGAGGTGTATAATATTCCATTTTTTTGGTAGTCGCTTTCCTTCCATCGTTTCTAGTTGGAATGACCCTTTGTTCATTGTTGCCGTGATTTTGTACGGGCCGTCCCAATTTGTTCCTAGTTTGCCTTCTCGTAGGTCTTTGCTCGCTAGTGTTTTAGCTTTAACTACATAGTCCCCGACTTTGAGTGGCATGATCTTTGCCTTTTTGTTATAATAGCATTACGTTTGTTGCTTTTGGGCGACCATTCTTACGTAGGCCATATCTCTTTGTTCCTCGACTTCGTCGAGCTCCTACCTTCTGTTGTCGTTGTTCCGGGTTCCACTTTCGTGGGAGTATCTTAGGCTGGACTCCTCGACCTCGACTAGTATTACTGCATCAGTCCCATATACTAATGAGTATGGTGTCTCTCATGTGCTCGTCTTTGGCATTGTTCGGTAGGCCCACAGTACTTCTGGTAATATTTTCGGCCACAATCCTTTGGCGACTTCGAGTTTCTTCTTCATGATGTTAAGTATCGACTTATTGGAGGATTCCGCTTGCCCATTGCCCGCGGGGTGTTATGGCATTGAGAGTATTCTTTTGATGTGCCATTTTTAAAAAAACTCAACGACTTTGTTTCCCGCGAACTGGGGTCCGTTGTCGCAGCTGATCTCTTTGGGGAAACCGAAACGACATATGATATTTTTCCATATAAAGGCGATCACTTCCTGTTCGCGTATTTGGGCGAATGCTCCTGCTTCTACCCATTTAGAGAAATAGTCGGTTAGAACTAAAAGAAATCGTATGTTACCTCGTCCTACCGGGAGGGAGCCCACGATGTCTATTCCCCATTTGATGAACGACTAAGCGGAAGCCACTGAGTGTAGGTGTTCGCCTGCTTGGTGGATCATTGGGGTATACTTCTGGAATTGCTCGCATTTTTTCACGAAATCCGCGGCCTCCCTTTTCATGGTGGGCCAGTAATACCCTGCCCGTATGAGGCATATGACCAAAGCTCGACTGCCGGAGTGAGCTCCACAGTAGACTTCGTGTACTTCTTTAAGGACGCGCCGCGTCTGATTTAAGCCTAAGCATTTCGTTAGAGGACCGCCATATGTCCTTTTGTACATGTCGTTGTGAATGATGTTGTATCTGGCTTCTTGCATTCGCAATTTCTTGGCCTTTTTTTTTTATCATTGGGGAGTACGCCATCCTGCAAATGTAACAATACGGTTACGCCAGTCCCAAGTCAGGTTTATGGTTCTTACCTCAATTTGATCTATTGATGAGTTGATGAGGTGGACCACATTTCTTTCTCTAGTTGTAATGTTTTTGGTAGCTATGACTAATTTGGCGAAGCCGTCCGCCTCGGTGTTCTGTGCTCGGGGGATCTGGTCGAGTTGACATTCGTCGAACTCGGGTAGCAGCTTGCAGATTTCAGTCTGGTACTTTTGTAACCTTTGCTCCTTGATTTTGGAAAGTCCCTATGACTTGGTTGACCACGAGCTAAGAATTGCAGCGTAGTTTTAGCTGTTTTGCCCAGTATTTGAGTGCTAGTCTTAGTTATGCAATTATGGCCTCATACTCGGCCTCGTTGTTAGTCATGTTCGGGTAGCTTATGGACTGGCGAATCATTTCGCCTATTGGGACTTCGAGTACTAGTCACAGCCCAGATCCTGACGCGTTAGACGAGCCATCAGTGTACAAGACCTAGAGATCTTGTGTTTGGGGATAAGCGTGGACGACTTCCTTTTCGATTTCGGGCATTATTCTTGCACTGAAGTCGATGACAAAGTCTGCGAGCACCTGTGACTTTATCACCGTTCATGGCCTATATGTAATATCGTGCTCGCTCAGTTCGATGGCCCATTTGGCTAACCTGCCCGATAGCTCGAGTTTATGCAAAATGTTTCTTAAAGGGAAAGTCGTGACGACCGAGATGGGGTGGCAATGGAAATATGGTCTAAGCTTCCGTGAAGCTACAACTAAGGCCAGAGCCAATTTTTCGAGATGTGGGTATCTTGTCTCGGCATCGACTAATGTTTTTCTAATGTAATAGATGGAGGATTTCATACCTTTGTTTTCTTGGACCAAGATCTCGCCTACGGCTACTTCGGACACGGCGAGATAGACGAGGAGGGGTTGTCCCCGCTCTGGTTTTGAAAGAAACGGTGGCGATGTCAAGTACACCTTTAACTCCTCCACGGCTTGGACGCATTCAGGGGTCCATTAGATCAGGAATTGAACCTCGAAAGGGCGGCGATATGGCCAGTCAATCTCTGGACCTGTTTTTTGGTGGTCAAGTGCTCTGGTATCCCCTCGATGGCCTTGATTTGATCGGGATTGACCTCGATACCTTGCTGCGACACTAGGAAACCCAAAAATTTTACTAAGGCTATGCCGAATGCACACTTTTCGGGGTTTAGTTTTATGCCTTTTTCCTGAGTATACCGAAGGCTTCCCTCAAGTGGTCGATGTGATCTTTCCTTTTGGATTTGACCAGCATGTCATATTTGTATACCTCCATCATTTTACCGAGTTGGTCTTTGAACATCTTCATCACCAAACTTTGATACGTTGCCCCTGTATTTTTCATTCCGAAAGGCATGACCTTGTAGTAGTACGTCCCCTGGTGGGTGATGAAGGTGGTTTTTTCCTGATCCTCTTCCTCTATGGGGATCTGATTATAGCCCAAATAGGCATCCAAGAAGCTTAGGAGCTCATGCCTGTCCATTGCGTCGATGAGTTGGTCGATATAAGATAATGGAAATGAATCCTTGGGGCATGCTTTGTTCAGGTCGGTGAAATCTACGCACATCTGCCATTTGCCGTTCTTCGTTTTTACCATGACTACATTGGCGACCCATTAGGGGTACTTTGACTCCCTGACAGAGCCATTTTCCAACAATATTTCCAATTCTTCGCGTACTGCATCATTAATTGCAGAATTAAACTTACGCCTAACATGCCTCACCGGGGGGTAGAGTGGATCGACGTTAAATTTTTGTGGGGTGATATCCTTTGGATACCTGGCATATCTGCATGGCTAAAAGCAAACAAATTCGCATTAACAATTGAAAATTCACGAAACTTACCCGGTTCCTGAAGTTTGCAGTCGATGTACGATTTCTTGCTGTGGTCGTCGCTGTCTAACTAAACGGGATAGAGGTCCTCTACGGTTGATCCTGCGGCCTCAACCATATCGGGGTCCCTGATAACGTCCTCGTTGTCATCGTATACCGACCTCGACCCTCTTAATTGCTATGCCTCTTTTTCTTTATCCTTTGTTTGTTAGTTGGCCGTACAATCTAAGGCGATGCGGTAGCATTCCTAGGACGTGTGTTGCTCCCCTCGTATACTGAATATTCCTCATAGAGTTGGGAATTTGATGACTTGGTACAGGTTGGAGGGGATGGCTCTCATGCTGTGTATCCATGGTCGCCCTATTATGGTATTGTATGTTGTGTCCTGCTCTATGATATGGAATGCGGTTTCCAGAATGACGCCACCTGCTAGGACGAGAAGTGTGATATCGTCGGATGTTCTCTCAACTGCATTGTTAAAACCTGTTAGTGTGATGAGGCATGGTACTATCTTGTCCTTAGGTTTCATTTGTGCAAGTACTTGAGGATGGATAATACACGCGCCGCTCCTATTGTCTACCATAATTGGTCTCACATCGGTATCTAAAATTCGTAAAGTGCTAACAAGAGCATCATAGTGAGGGAAAGCCAAACCGTTGGTATCTGCCTTATCGAAGATGATACTTTCTTCGAGTTCATCATATCGTTCGTGGGTGATCGATCGTTTGAGCTTATGGGTTGTAATGAACTTCACGCTATTGATGGAAGCATCATCCCCGCCACCGATGATTATGTGGATGGTGCGGGCTGGTGAGGGCAGTTTCGGTGGTCCTTGATGTTGTTCACATCCTCTAGAAAGGTTGGTCCTTCCTCGATCGCTCAGCAATTCTTTGAGGTGTCCCTATCGCAGCATGTTTATGACCTCCGAGCTTAGGGCGATGCGATCTTCGATTTTGTGTCCTCGCTCTTGATGGAACTCACAAAGGGCATCTGATTTTCTGGTATTCAAGTATGACCTCATCTTTTGTGGCCATTTCACCTTTGGTCCGAGCTTCTCCAAGGCGTAGACTATCTCTGTAGGTGACACACAAAAATTATGATCGATAGTAAAAGGGGTATACCTCTCTTGTTCCGGTAAGTACCTACTCTTGATCGGGGTGCCTTCTTCATGGTGGGATGAGGACGCAACGGTGGGTCTGACATATGGGAGATGTCGTTCACGGTTTGGTCGTGAAGCCGCGGGATCTCTTCTGACATCATTGCTTCGATCTTTCTTGGATTCTGGTTGCACCGTCAGTCGATGGGTCGGCCCATTGAGGTCGTCCTCGTCTGCTCGGACTTCGGTGCAATACGCGTTATGTATTTCGTCCCAAGTCGTTGGGGGATACTTCATAAGCTGACTTAATAACTTTCTTGTCTCCCTTGAACTATTTCTACTCGGCCCGTTTTGAAAAGTTGTTACCGCCATTCCTTTCGATACATTTGGCAAGGTCATTCTTACTCGGTTAAAACGGGCAAGGAAGTCCCTGAGCCCTTCTCCAGGAGACTGTTTAATAGCAAAGATGCGTTAACTCTTGCCTCGGCCTTCTTGGCTACGGCATGGGCCATTACGAGCTTATCGGCCATTTCCTCGAAGGTTTTAATGGAACGTGCAGGCAGGTGAGAATTCACAGGTCAACGTGCCTCCTGTGAGGGTCTCGCTGAATTACTTTAGTAGAATGGAGGACACGTGTTCCTTGGCGAGGTCATTGCCTTTCACGACGGTGACGTAGTGAGACACATGATCTTCGAGGTTGGTTGTACCATCGTATATTTTCAGATAGGGTGGCATTTTAAAGGTCTTTGGTATGGCATGTAGGGCAGCACTGTCACTGTACGGCTGCTCGACGAACCGACCGGCATCTCTTTTCGGCAAGAGCTTAGGAGCGCCCGATATTTTATCGACCCTTTCTTGGTGTTCTCACATTTGGTCCCGAAGTACCTTGTTCTCATTCTTCATTTCCTTTATCCTTTTCAAAATTGTCGTGAGAGCGTCGTCACCTGTATTACTAATAACATTGTGAGTAATACATGTCGTTGTGGAAGGAGGAGGAGGTTGATCATGTTGCTCGTCCACTGGTGGTACAACGCAGGTTCTTGCATTTTCTGTGGCCGTATCTCGAACATGCTTATGGAGGACACTAGTCAGCATATCAATTAGCCAGGCCTCAAGAAGCGTTTTTATTGCTGGCGGCGCCTCCTCCACCGCGGATGTGGAAGCTGTATTACCAAGAGATTTTGTGATGCTGCAGTGGGGAGGGGGTAACCCACCTTGCCTGGGGGAGGCATTGGGTGTTGTGTCCTCGTCCACTGCTTGAGAGCTCTCATGGATGATGTTCATGAGGTTTGTTGGGAGGTCACTTATTATTCTCGTTCTTCTTCTCTGTTACCTATCATATTAGATCTATGTACGCAGAGAAGAAAAAGGTTCTTGTTCTTTTCTTTTTTTTTACGTTTGTAACCAGTGTCAGTTGTAGATCTAGAAGAAAATAAAAGAGTTAACTAGATAATCCCCACAGACGGCGCCAAATTATTTGACCAAAAAGTATAACTTTAGGTTAAACTATTAAATTTATGTAATAATGGGTTAAATCTAGTTAAAGATAATAACTCTAGATGCGAATCTTAAAAACGTGCATGAGATAGGACAGATTCAGTGGGATGTTGACAATGATAGGAACAAAAACTTTATAAAGAATGAGCAATAATAGAGATGTAACTAGCAATAAATGACAATAAATGACATTTAAGTAAATAAGAGGAATGATTCACCCAATAAAGGATGGATTGGACGAATGTTCCTCCTGACAATGATGAATGATAGATAAATCCAAGGTTTGTTAGAACTATTCTCGGATCTGGTAAAAAAGTGTGGAATAATATGGGAAAAAATCTTGATAAAAAGGTAATTTTTGTGTCTTTACAAGAGAGAAAATCTTCTTCTGAGAAGTGTTCTTATCAAGTGAATATTACCTGCCTTTTCTTTCCCCTCTTCTTTCTTATTTATTTGAGACATATCTCTAACAAACCCTAATAGTACAAGAGCAGAGTATATTCACTAGAATATTTTCTTTAATATCCTATTTGAAAAATTAGCCGTTGCTGCTCTGTCAGCGGTGCTCGACCTCGGTCATTATTGACGTCTCGACCACGAATCTTGTTGCTCCTTGGCCGACCTCGGCCGACTCTTCCCTAAATGTTATATTACCCTAAATATTCTAGGGTAGATTTTGTCCTATACACAAATATTTTTTTAATCTTTGTATATATGTTTGATCGGTTTAAATGTTTCAAAAAATATTTTCCAATGGCTCCTCCCACACCACCCTTTCCCCCGACTCAATCCCTCGACCCCCAACTCCCCAACCCCAACCCACCCTCAACCCCCACCACCCCTCACTATCTCAACCGTTATTTTTTTTTGAAAACTAACTAAAATAAATTATTATATTAAAGAAAAAATATTTATTTTAAAATTAAATTATTATTAAATATAAAACGATATCATTCTTTTTGAAACTAACTAAAATAAAAAATATATTACATAAATTAGGACATAAGAAATATTTTTTTCTTGAACACCTTATTCAAATATTTTACTCTCACATGTTGAGATGGGTCCTCCTTTAATTATACATTTGCGATTCTTATATTTAAGAGACAAAAGATGGTTCTTTGATAAATTCCTTTGGTACTCATTTTTCAAGAATAAGAAGATTCTTTCAAATTTGAATTTCTTAATTAGAAACTGAGTTCTTTTACTTTATATATTATTTAATGTGAATACTTTTTTTTCTTTTTAAAAGTTTCAGTTTTACAAAGCACTTTAAACAATTTATGGACTCTGTCTTCCTGGCAAAAACATTACTCTTTCTAATTTAATTTATAGGATACTGTTATTATTTGAAAAGTCAAATACTTGTTTCTTTGATTACAATATTTGTCAAATATGTATTTGTTAGATCGAAAAAATCAGGTGTCATGCGGAAACTAATAAAATAAATCTTGAATGACGATAAATCGATAAATCAGATAACAGAAGAGAAATATACCAAAAGAGACGCAAACATATAATGTGGTTCGATCAATTGACCTACGTCCACGACGGAGATGAACTATCCACTATATCAAAGAGAGTACAAAATATCGAGAGAACAATCTCACAAAGAGGCAAATATAAGTGGCACACTAACACTTGTCCCGAAAAGTTCTTCCCCTAAACAAGACTCTCAAACCCATTATGGCTACATTGTGGATGCCACTGAACGAGAAGGAATGATCCTCAATTTATAGAAGTCCAAACCTTTTTCTCCAAGAAAAGGGACTAGCCAAATATGAAAAAACTTATAATTTCCTTCTAAAAGAGGAAAACCCAATTATGGTAACTGTGTTGCCCTTTTCTTCGAGAGATAGGAAAACCAAATATAGTAAGAAAATTAGGACAAACGCGTACTAAGTTATATTTAACTAGAAAAGGGTATACTTGTGGTCCTCTCCTCTTCCAACATTTCTTTTATGTTTTTTTTCCTTGGAAAAACTACAAGTTATAGTTGCTCTCAAAATTAATAGTCAATATATAATATGCATATATTTTATATATTTAGCTAGTGAATATAATTATTTTTATCGACCGTCCAAATATGTTACTATACTTTTTTGTTCCTTCTACTTCTTTACATTGATGTCATGATCTCACTATCAGGCCGCAACAACACTTAGACTTATGCATTCGGTAAAACTTAATAATTTTCATCCAAACTCTATTATTGTCTTCAAATCCACTTAACCAATAAGCTATCTTTCATGATCCATAGCTCATAAACTCAAAATTCTAGATCCACCTTTACTCACTACTCTCCCCTTCCAACATTTCTTTTATGTTGTTTTTTTCCTCCTACTTTTTACATTGATATCTCACTATCACGGCGCAACTATAATTCCGCTTATGCATTCGGTAAAATTTAATAATTTTAATCCAAACTCTATTATTATCTTCAAAATTCACATAACATATATAAATAACTTATACATAATCTACTAAGCTATTTTTTTATAATTCATTATTCATAAACTCAAAATCCTAACTTAGCACATCTACTCATTACTCTCACCTAACAACTTCTCTACAAATATTCGTTGGTTTGTTGCACAACAAAACTTTGTACCCCAAGAATAAATTACAAAGAATAAGAAATGATAGAACACGACGAATTTACATAGGCGGATTCAGATGACGGGTTTAACTTTTAAGTTTTTAAGATCTCATCAAAATTTACCCAAATCAGTTTTTTCAAAAAATATTTAAAAATCCATGTCATTCTTATTTAATGATTCCTATAAATGTTACCTTTTCCCCATGTGGCACACGATAACTACCTCTATGGCTAGCTAGTAGCTACCACTACTACTTTTTTGCCATTTTCTCATAAACAGCGTGTGGTACCAATTTACTTTTGTTTTTTAAATTACATGTCACAATTGTTCCAAAAAAAGAAATCACGTGTCACAATAGTTAAATATCTACTTCACTTTCCGCCCCAAAGAAAGAAAAAGGAATGATTGTATTGAAATTGAATTGAGAGAATTAAGAATTAGTGTACTATCTAACTATTAGTACTAGAACTAGAACTAGAATTTAATCTGTTCTATAAAAAGGCATTTTATTTACCCCCAAATCCAGTACTTTGACATAATGAACGAAACAGAATGTTGATTTCCACCTGATATTTACATTAAATTAATAGTGTAAAACATGCATGTGCTTTTTAAACACGTTACGTACACAATAACAATATACACAATATAATCGTATACGCGAAATTTGAAGGAAAGTAGTGTTTAGACAAACTTTACTCCTATCTCGTGAAGGTAGAGAAGTTGTTCCCAATAGACATTCGTGTTGGGATATATACTATTAACCATGAGTTTTGTTTAGATATAGTATTTATTATGAAATAATTATTTATTCAGTTTTAATAAAGTTTTAAATAGATCATATATTAGTCTGTGTCCTTCGCTTATATAGTAGATGATTTAGTGTATAGAGTTTAGCTTATACACGAAAGATTAAATCATCGGTTCTTATAAGTATAAAGTTTGAGTTCAAAATCTAATGATGGAATTGGACAAACCATCATGGATGATTGTAGCACAAGATTAAATATAATTTATCTTGATTATGGGAATGGTTTAATTCCAACTTTTTGTGCTAGTACATTTTGTATGTATTGAACGGACCAAGTAGAGATAAATATTTTATACTGATTTAATAAAATAAACTCTCTAGCCATTAAATGTACTTATACTCTTAATCTTAATATAATTATTATTAGTTGTGTATATTATTATTATTTTGATTTATTAAAAGGCGAGATCCTTTTGTGGGTCAATATGCCTGATAAATTGGATAATAATAATGTACATTGGCGAAGTAAGAGTTAGTTGATGGGATCCATGTCTTGGTTTAGAGATTGATGATACACCTTTATGAAAGCTTATAAGGTTTCATGTGTAAATCCGGCTGGTGAATTTTGTATCCGACACATGAAATAAGTTAAACGAAAGTCTAAAGAAAATAATCAATAACTTAAATCGTCAGTAATTTAATTTAATTGATTAGTATCTGAATCTTAACATGGGGAGCTAAATAAGATTTAATGGATGAATTTCGAAATTGAATAAGGAGTGTAATTTATGATTTTTTAGTAAAATAATTCGTAATTAATTATGTTG
Source organism: Nicotiana otophora (assembly GCA_000715115.1). Lineage (NCBI taxonomy): Eukaryota > Viridiplantae > Streptophyta > Magnoliopsida > Solanales > Solanaceae > Nicotiana > Nicotiana otophora. Next base: position 34,698 of record AWOL01S0018326.1, read on the forward strand.
GATATTAATTTAAAAAATTAGAAGTTAATTCCATAATTGGAAGCCTTGTTAATTAAATTATGTGGTCCATGTTGTGCCTAAATAATAGAAAATAAAGGAATCCTTTTCTGGTGGAAAGGAAAGCCTAACATGTTTTGGAAAAACGTTTTAACCCTTAAAACTTGTGTTATAAATACATAAGGTTTTCCACCTAGAGGGGGTAATACATGGTAGCTGATTTTCAGCCCCTTTTTCCCTGAAATTTCGCCCACATGAAATTGCTATTTCCGAATATTATTTTGGTAACGCAGTAGAAGACCGTGGAATATTCGAGGATCATGATTGTGCGAGTGGTGGAGATTCCATTGAGAAGTTATGAAACTGAAGACTCACGTATAGAAGAGATATGCTCACGCTTTAAGAGGTAACCCCTGAAACCTCGTATATGCTAGTTGTCTAGATTACATGTGATTTTGATACTGGGATTGCTTCCGCTGCTTATATTAATCCATCAATTGGTATCAGAACCCACTCAAATCTAATTAGATAACTAGTTTTCTCATGAACAAGAATATTGTATTTATGTGCGTTTTTGAATTACATGTATATGTTACTTTCTGAAAAACTGCACTGCTGTTTGTGAATTACTGTGTAAAACTTTTGGATTATTCTTGTAATCATGAGATATCTGTTTTTATTGATATATGATTGGGATTATCTGAATTTTTTGGGTAAATCCTAGAAAAACGCAAAACCCAATTTTGACTGAATTGCTGGTGTTTTCGGAGGTCAACGAACTTGACGGACTCCGATTGAGCTGAAATTTGGTGGGTCCATCGAAAACGATGTTGTGAGAAAAACTCACTGATTTAACAGTGAATCATGGTGTGTTTTGGGTTTTAAGGTTGTTTGAACTGTGGTTTGGACGTGTTTCTATTTTCTGGAAATTATTTCTTAATAATTTTAATTCGTTTTTAATTTATGTTTTCATGATTAAATACTTGTGATATAATGGGTTTACACATTGGCTATTAGTAAATAAACGTGTTGTTGTATTAAATTCAATAATAGAAGCGTAAGATTTTATTGACTAGGTCTTACAAGGTATACTTGATATTGTGAGATGATATAATTATTTTGTAAGAAAGTGAAATCCTTTGTTTCATATCCTGGATGGCTAATGATTAATGTGTTTGGCATATTTGTGCATAAAAGATTTCTCAACTTATAGTTTATGTTTTCATGCCCTGCATGATTACTAATCTTGTATTTTCGATGAAAAATTTTGTTCTCTGGTGGGAGGTTGTAATTAAGTGAAATATGACGGTATTTTGTATGAGTTTTATATTATTGGCATGCTTTTTAAGCTGTGGTCCAGAATCTGCCGTAAAATAATTATATGAGCTACATGTATTTTCACTCGTAAATTGAGAATTTTGTGAGTAATAAATAGTTACCATTAAAGTGGTTTTGAACTCATGGAAAATTCTTAATAAATTTGCACATGTGAAATTGTGTTTATTCATGGATTGAGCATTATAATTAATAAGTAGGATCCACAAAATGGTCTATTTATTTGAGTCATTAAAATCTGCTTAATGTACTATGTGAAAATTATCCTTGATAAATCTACATTAGTGGGGGGAGGTTCTTAACTAGAAAAAGAGTCTTATCTTTGGATACTAGTGAGACCAACTCCACCCATAAGAAGAGACATTGGGGTTTTTGCCGAACGGAAGAAAATATAATATTTTAGGTTCTTGTGTATTTAATAAAAGGATAATTTATTGCAAAAGGAGATATTATGTATCCTAGAAATAGGAAGAACATAATATATGCCTTGAGCTCATAGTATAATTATAAGGAGAATAAAAATCAATATTATATTTATTTTAATTCATGAAACTACTTAAATCGATTATTCTACGAGTTTGGTTACAGGCTGATGGTCATGAATTTAACGAACTCGGATTGACCTGAAACTTGGTACGTTCATCGAAAACAATCTAGTGAGAAAAACTCACTGCTATGTAGTGAATCATGCAGTTTTTCGGCATTTTGAGGTCGTTTAGATGAGTTTTCAAGCAGTTTATTAAATTGAATTTGTTATAGATATGAAAAATTATTCTTTATATATCAGTTATATTTGTGTTAAATCTGAAATATGATGATTTAACTGGATATGATATATAGAAAGAATGCAAATCACATGGATTTAATCCTAAATACGCCAAAAATAATTTATTCCAATTTGGCCTAGTTTTGGAGATCGTGAATTTCACGATCTCCGAATGACCTGAAATTCGGTAGGATCATCGGAAATGATCAGTTAAGAAGAACTCACCGATATGAAATGAATCACATCATATTTGGACGATTCGGGATCGTTTAGATGAGTTTTTTGAAGGTTTGGCGGATTAAAATGTGATTTACATACGAAAAGTCATTCTTTCTATCATTTTATTTATGTCTAATCTGAAACATGATAACACATATTGATTTGACATGAATTGGTATCTGATAAGAACGTAGGTCATATTTTAAATTCTTAAAAAAATGCTTAAATTGGTAATTTTCCAAATTTGGTCGCAATTTTTGGAGATTGTGATTTTAACGATCTCCGATTAATCTGAAATTTGGTAGGTTTATCAGTGTCACGACCCAAACTCCTAACATGTCGTGATGACGCCTATGCTGATACTAGGCAAGCCGATAACTTCAATAAACCACAATCTACAAGTCTCGCAAATACCGATACACACACTTCCAAAACTTGGTGTCATTGGGTACATGAGCATCTATACATTACAAGTCTGGAAACGTAGTCTATAATAGTCTGAGACATCAAATACAATAAACAAAATGATATAGAAGGAGAGACAAGGTCTGCGAGACATGGCAGCTACCTCTAAATCTCCGAAAAATTGACTGTGTGAAAGAATCAACACCCACTGCATCCGGGATCACCTGGATCTGCACACGAAGTACAGTGTGTAGTATGAGTACAACCAATAATGATATGATGCATCAATAATGAATAAGAGGGACTGGGGTAAAAATGTGCAAATAGAACTGTGACTGAGTGCAAAACAACAATTTAGAAAATAATTTCACAAGTACACGACCTTTGTGGGTCCCAACAGTGTAAACATATGATTTAAACATGATTCATAGATCAATTTCTCTAATACGGAGAAAAATGTACGGATATCAACAGATTTTTCAACCACACAATTCCATGGAATTGTGTGGTTGAAAAATCTGTTGATATCCGTACATTTTTCTCCGTATTAGAGAAATTGATCTATGAATCATGTTTAAATCATATGTTTACACTGTTGGGACCCACAAAGGT
>AWOL01S0018327.1:0-25487 GCA_000715115.1 Nicotiana otophora
ACCTTTGTGGGTCCCAACAGTGTAAACATATGATTTAAACATGATTCATAGATCAATTTCTCTAATACGGAGAAAAATGTACGGATATCAACAGATTTTTCAACCACACAATTCCATGGAATTGACCAAGTCATAATTCCTATGGTGCATGCCCGTCACGTAGCATGTGAGTCACCTCAAAACCAATCACATAATATATATTTCGGGGTTTCATACCCTCAGGACCAAATTTAGAACTGTTACTTACCTAAAGCCGTATAATTCTTTATTCTGCAATGTCTTTTCCTCGTGAATTTGTCTCCAAACGTCTCGAATCTAGCCACAAATAATTCGATTCAGTCAATAAAATTTATTGAAATTAATCCCATAAGAAAATACTAATTTTTCAACAAAATCTGAAAGCTCAATCAACCACGAGTCTAATCATACCAACTTTACCAAAGTCCGACCTTAACTCGACCTTCAAATCTTCAATTTAAACCAAGAGGATTTTCTAAATCTTCCAACTTAATTCACTAATTAAATGTCAAAAACAACCATGGATTCGGGTAATTTAATCAATATTGAGTTAGGAACACTTACCCCGTTGTTTGTCTTGAAAATCTCCTGAAGTTGCTCTCTCTCCGAGCTCCAAATCGGTAAAAATAAAAAATGGATTCGTCCCATTTTCAGAACTTAAACACTCTACCCAGTCATTTTCTCTATCACGGACAACCACACGCGATCGCGAAGCACAAATTTCCACTGCCCAGATTTAACCCTACGCGATCGCAGACTTTTCCACGTGATCGCGAAGCTCACTCTCACAGGCCTACGAGATCGAGGACTTGTCCACGCGATCGCGAAGCACAAATTTCCACTGCCCAGATTTAACCCTACGCGATCGCAGACTTTTCCACGTGATCGCGAAGCTCACTCTCACAGGCCTACGAGATCGAGGACTTGTCCACGCGATCGCGAAGAACAAAACGCGTGACCTCTACTTCTTCTCTAATTACTCTACGCGAACGTGACCTCCTCCACGCGTTTGCAAATAACAAACTCGCACAGCTACGCGATCGTGACCCTCTTCATGCGATCGCGAAGAACAAAATCATCACTACTTCAAACAAGCCTACGTGATCGCGGACATTCTCATGATATCACATAGATGGAAACCAGTGACAGAAAACCAGCATTCTTCAGCTGGAATGCCAAGCCCAAAATTGATCCGTTAACCATCCGAAACTCACCCGTGGATCTCGGGACCTCAACAAAATACACCAACATATACTAATACATCATATGAATGTAGTCGAACCCTCAAATCACCTCAAACAACGCTAAAACTACGAATCATACCCCAAATCAAGCCTAATGAACTTTAAAATTTTAAGTTTTCACAAACGACGTCAGAACCTATCAAATCAAGTGCGATTAACCTCAAATTTTGCACACAAGTCATAAATGACATAATATACATATTAAAATTTTCAGAATTGGATTTCGACCCCGATATCAAAAAGTCAACCCCCCGGTCAAACTTTCCAAAAATTAGAATTTTGCTATTTTAAGTCTAATTCCACTACGGACCTCCAAATAATTTTTCGGACATGCTCCTAAGTCCAAAATCACCATACAGAACTATTGGAATCATCAGAATTAAAATTTGAGGTCGTTTACACATAAGTTAATATCCGATCAATTTTTCCAACTTAAATTTTTAATTAAGAGACTAAATGTCTCATTTCACTCCGAAATCCTTCCGGACCAGAACCAACTAACTCGGTAAGTCATAAAATAAATGTAAAGCATAAATTATGTAGTAAATGAGGGAACAGGGTTATAATACTCAAAACAACCGACTGGGTCGTTACATTCTCCCCCTCTTAAACAAACGTTCATCCTCGAACGGGTTTAAAATCGTACATGGAGTCTCAAATAGGTGTGGATATTTGCTCCGCATCTCCTGCTCAATCTCCCAAGTAGCTTCTCCGACTGGCTGGCCAATCCACTGTACCTTCACTGATGCTATGTTCTTTGACCTCAGCTTTCGAACCTGCCAGTCTAAAATAACCACTGGCTGCACATCATAAGTCAAATTATCGTCCAGCTGCACTGCACTGAAATCCAGAATATGAGACGGATCCCCGACATACTTTCGGAGCATGGATACATGGAATACTAGATGAACACCTGATAGACTAGGTGGCAAGGCAAGTTCATAAGCCACCTCTACAATTTTCTTAAGTAACTCAAAAGGCCCAATATACGGAGGGTTCAACTTGCCCTTCTTTCCGAACCTCAACACACCCTTCAAGGGTGAAATCTTGAGCAGAACCTTCTCCCTAATCATGTAAGTAACATCACGGACCTTCCGGTCAGCATAACTCTTCTGTCTAGACTGCGCCGTGCAAAGTCGCTCCTGAATCAATTTAACCTTTTTCCAAAGCATCCTGAATCAAATCAGTACCCAATAGTCTAGTCTCGCCAGGCTCAAACCAACCCATCGGAGACCGACATTGTCTCCCATATAAAGCCTCATACGGAGCCATCTGAATGCTCGATCGGTAGCTTTTATTGTAAGCAAACTCTGCCAGTGGGAGAAATTGATACCAAGAACCTCCAAAATCAATGACACAAGCGCGTAGCATATCCTCTAATATCCGAATAGTGCGCTCGGACTGTCCATCCATCTGAGGGTGAAATGTTGTACTCAACTGAACCTGTGTGTCCAATTCTCACTGCACTGCTCTCCAAAACTGTGATGTAAACTGCGTGCCCCGATATGATATGATGGACATTGGCACACCGTGTAGGCGAACAATCTCACGGATATAAATCTCAGCCAACCGCTCCGAAGAACAATTAGTACCAACTGGAATAAAATGCGCAGATTTGGTCAATCGATCCACAATCACCCAAACAATATCAAACTTCATCAAAGTCCGTGGGAGCCCAACTACGAAGTCCATTGTGATATGCTCCCATTTTCACTCCGGAATTTCAAGTCTCTAATGCTCGTATTTTACCTGTTGACAATTTAAACACTGAGCTACAAACCCAACTATATCCTTTTTCATTTGCCTCCACCAATAGTGCTATCTCAAATCCTGATACATCTTCGCGGTACTTGGATGAATGGAGTACCGCAAACTGTGAGCTTCCTGGAGAATCAACTCATGCAAACCATCTACATTAGGCACACATAGCCTACCATGCATCCGTAATACACTGCCATCCTCAATAATGACCTCCTTGGCATCACCGTGTTGAACCATATCCTTAAGGACAAGCAGATGGGGATCATCATACTGGCACTCTCTAATGTGATCATATAAAGAAGACCGAGAAACCACACAAGCCAAAAATCGATTCGACTCGAAAACATCCAATCTAACAAACTGGTTGGCCAAAGACTGAACATTCAAGGCTAAAGGCCTCTCTGTTACCGGTACATATGCTAAGCTGCCCAAACTCTCCGCCTTACGACTCAAGGCATCGGCCACCACATTGGCCTTTCCGGGATGATAGAGAATGGTGATATCATAATCCTTAAGCAACTCTAACCACCTTCGCTACCGCAAATTAAGATCCTTTTGTTTAGACAGATATTATAGACTCCGGTGATCAGTATAAACTTCACAATGGACACCGTACAAGTAATGTCGCCAAATTTTCAAGGCATGAACAATAGCTGCTAACTCAAGGTCATAGACCGAATAATTCTTCTCATATACCTTTAACTGTCTGGACCCATAGGCAATCACCCTACCGTCTTGCATAAGCACTGCGCCGAGACCAATACGCGATGCGTTACAATACATAGTATAAGACTCTGAACTTGTAGACAACACCAATACTGGAGCTGTAGTCAAAGCTGTCTTGAGCTTCTGAAAGCTCTCTTCACATTCATCCGACCACCTGAACGGAGCAGCTTTCTAGGTCAATTTAGTCATAGGCGATGCAATAGTCGAGAATCCCTCCACGAAGCAACAATAATAACCGGCCAAGCCAAGAAAACTCCATATCTCAGTAACTAAAGATGGTCTGTGCCAACTCTGAATTGCTTCTATTTTCTTCGGATCCACCTTAATCCATTCACTGGACACTATGTGTCCCAAGAATGCCACTAAACTAAGCCAGAACTCACACTTAGAGAATTTGGCATATAGTTTCTCCTCTTTCAGCCTCTGTAATACAATACCCAAGTATTTTGCATGCTCCTCCTAGATACGTGAGTATATCAGGATATCATTAACAAATACCATGACAAATTAGTCAAAATGCGGCTAGCATACGCTATTCATCAAGTGCATAAATGTTGTTGGGGCATTGGTTAGCCCAAATGACATCACAAGAAATTCATAGTGGCCATAACGAGTCCTGAATGTCGTCTTTAGAATATCTGAATCCCGAATTTTCAACTGGTGATACCCAGATCTCAAATCAATTTTGGAGAACACCCTCACTCCCTAGAGTTGGTCAAATAAATCATAAATACGCAGTAAAGGATACCTATTCTTGATTGTAACTTTGTTCAACTGCCTGTAATCGATACACATCCACAGTAGTACCATCTTTCTTTTTCACAAACAGAACTGGTGCACCCCAAGGCGACACACTAGGACTAATAAACCCCTTATCAAGAACTTCCTAAAGTTGCTCTTTCAATTCTTTTAACTCAGCTGATGCCATACGATACGGAGGAATAGAAATGGGATGAGTGCCCTGCACCAAGTCAATACTGAAATCAATATCCTTGTCGGGTGGCATACCGGGCAAGTCTGTAGGAAATACATCCGAAAAGTCTCGTACGACCGATACTGAATTAATAGTAGGAGTATATGCATCAACATCTCTCACAAAGGCCAAATATGACAAACACCCCTTCCCAACCATACGTTGGGCCTTCAAATAAGAAATTACCCTGCTAGGAGCAAAATCTATAGAACCTCTCCATTCAACTTTTAGCAACCCCGGCATCGTCAGCGTCACGGTTTTTGCGTGACAGTCCAGAATAGCATGATACGGAGACAACCAATCCATACCTAGAATTACATCAAAATCAACCATACCGAGTACTACAAGATCAACTCTAGTCTCAAGTTCCCCAATAGTTACCACACACGATCGATACACACGGTCCACAGTAATAATATCGCCCACCGGCGTAGATACACGAATAGGTGAAACTAAGGACTCACGGGGCATATCCAAATAACGAGCAAAATACGATGATACATATGAATAAGTGGAACCAGGGTCAAATAATATAGAAGCCTCCTTATGGCACACTGAAACAATACATGTGATCACTGCATCTGAAGAAACAACATCTGGCCTGGCAGGAAAAGCATAGAATCGGGCCTAACCGCCACCTGATCGGCCTCCCCCTCTTGGGCGACCCCTAGCTGACTGACCCCCACCCCGAGCTAGCTGGGTGGGTGGTGAAGTAACTGGTGCTAAAGTCTTAGTCTGACTTCTCTGTTGCACTGGACCTCCCGAGCGACGAGGATATTATCTCCACATATGCCCAAATTCCCCGCACTTAAAGAAGCTCCCTAGTACTGGTGGTAGTGCTGACTGAATCGGGCCCCGAGAACTAGAATAACTGCTAGAAGCACCCGATGCAAATGAACCCTGAACTAAAGGAGCACGGGACAAACTCTGAGCTGGTAGGGCACTGAGAGATGACTGACCCCGATGAGAACTATTTGAGCCCTGGTTGGATGATGCACCACGGTGAACTGGACGACCGGTCTGAGCGTGTCTGTAAGGATGACCCCTACCGCGGAAAAACTGACCCTCGGAAGGAACATCACTAAAATCGCCTGGACTATGAGGCCTCTTAGCCTCCCTCTCTCCACGCTCTTAGCTACAGACCATCTCTATCTGCCGAGCAATGTCAATTACCTCATCAAAAGTAGCACCAGATACTCTCTCCCGAGTCATAAGTAACTCTGTATATGATATGTGAGGCCATAAATGAACCTCCTAATCCTCTCCCTATCAGTAGGAACCAACCAAACTGCGTGACGAGCCAACTAAAAAAATCTCATCTCGTACTGCGTCACAAACATATCATCCATACGTAACTGCTCAAACTGTCTGCGCAACTCCTCTCTACGAGACTGCAGCACAAACTTCTCTAAAAAGAGAACGAAGAATTCCTACCATGTAAGTGGTACAACACCGACCGACTTGCACCTCTCATACGTCTCCCACCATCTGAAGGCAGCTCCAGAAAACTGAACAGTAGTGAACGAGACCCCACTGGTCTCCAAAATACCCGTTGTCCAAAGCATCCGCTGGCACTTATCCAGAAAACCCTGAGCATCCTCTGACTCAGCACCGCTAAATGATGGAGGCTGAAGCCTCCCAAATCTCTCAAGTCTCCTCTTCTCATCATCTGCCATAACGGGGACTACCAAGGTCTGGACAGCTGCAGCCAGTTGGGCTGGTAGTACCCCCGGTATCTGAAGTCCCTGTACCACCTGATCTAGAGTATGGGCATCAGGGGTATGAGTACCTCCCCTAGCCTAAGAAGTGGTAGGTGTGGCCTGAGCCAAAACCACCTGAGCAAGGCCAGTGGAAACTGTCAATATCTAGGCCAACGTCTCCTGAAGGTCTGGAATCTCAATGGGCACAGCTGGTGCCTGAGTTGGTCCTGTCGGCTCAGCTATATCTAGAATCTTCTCCTGAACTGGAGCAACTGGTGTTGCTACAGATGCTGCTCCAACTGCTGTACGAGCTAGACCTCGACCTTTACCTCGGTCCCGGCCTCTACCACGGCCCCGGCCTCTCGCGTCCCTAGCTGGTGGCACTGGTGGATGAGCGTCTGATTCGGTAGTATGTGACCTCACCATTTCTGAGAGAATAGAATAACGGAAATTTAGTTTCCGAAATCAAATATTCGCACAACAGAATACAAGAAAGTGGAATTTTCCTAAGGGTTAGGCAGCCTCTCGAAGATAAGTACAAACGTCTCCGTACCGATCCACAAGACGTTGCTAAACCTGCTCATAACTCGTGAGATCTATGTATACTAGGCTCTGATACCAATATGTCACGACCCAAAATCCTAACCTGTCGTGATGGCGTCTATCTCGATACTAGGTAAGCCGACAACCTCAATAAACCACAATCCATAAGTCTCGTAAATACCGATACACACACTCCCAAAACCTGGTGTCACTAAGTACATGAGCATCTATATATTACAAGTCTGTAAAATGTAGTCAACAATAATCTGAGACCAAATACAATAAACAAAAGGATAGGGAAGGAGAGACAAGGTCTGCGAAACATGGCAGCTACCTCTGAATCTCCGAAAAATCGACTGTGTGAAAGAATCAACACCCACTGTATCCGGGATCACCTGGATCTGCACACGAAGTGCAGGGTGTGGTATGAGTACTACCAACTCAGTAAGTAATAATAATAAATAAAGAACTGAAAGTAATGACGAGCTTCTCAGCTAAGTCCAAATACAGTACTTTCTAATATAAAAGAGTAGGCATACTCTCAAGTTCAACATTTAAGATTTCACTGAAATTTCATATCAAGTTTGACCAAAATAAAAAATAATATTTTCCAAATTCCAAATATATAGTGATATATGACAGCTGAAATGCAGCAAATAATGAAATCAATGCATCATCTCAGAGTAACAGTCACTCAGTCCTCCTATTCACTCCAACCTCACAGTCACTCTTTCCTCATAGTTATTCTTTCCTCACAGTCGCTCATTCCTCACAGTCACTCATCACTCGGCACTCGCACTCGCACTCAGTAGGTACCTGAGCTCACTGGGGGTGTGTACAGACTCCGGAGGGACTCTTTCAGCCCAAGCACTATATCAAGCCAATCATGGTATAAATCAATGAAACATGCTGCGGCGTGCAGCCTGATCCATAAATATCCTCACAATTAGGCCCTCGGCCTTACTAAATCATCAACCTCTCCAGTCTTTCGGGCTCTCAGAAATCATGATAAGCAGCCAAACAACAATGATATGATGCATCAATAATGAATAAGAGAAAATGAGGTAATAATGTGTAAATAGAACTGTGACTGAGTGCAAAATAATAATTTGGAAAATAATTTCACAAGTACATGACCTTTGTGGGTCCCAACAGTATAAACATATGATTTAAACATGATTCATAGATCAATTTCTCAAATATGGGGAAAAATGTACGGATATCAACAAAATTTTCAACTGCACAATTCCATAAAATTGACCAAGTCATAATTCCTACTGTGCACGCCCACACGCCCGTCACCTAGCGTGTGCGTTATCTCAAAACCAATCACATAATACATATTCCAGGGTTTCATACCCTCGGGACCAAATTTAGAACTATTACTTATCTCAAGTCGTGCAATGTCTTTTCCTCGTGAATTGGCCTCCAAACGCCTCGAATCTAGCCACAAATAATTCGATTTAGTCAATAACATTTATTGGAATTAATTCCATAAGGAAATACTAATTTTTCAATAAAATCCGAAAGCTCATTCAACCACGAGTCTAACCATACCGATTTTACCAAAATCTGATCTCAACTCGACCGTCAAATCTTCAATTTAAACTAAGAGAATTTTCTAAATCTTCCAACTTAATTCACTAATTAAATGTCAAAAATAACCATGGATTCTGGTAATTTAACCAATATTGAGTTAGGAACACTTACCCCATTGTTTTTCTTGAAATTCTCCCGAAACTTCTCTCTCTCCGAGCTCCAAATCGGTAAAAATGAAAAATAGGACGAAGTCCCATTTTCAGAACCTAAACGCTCTTCCTAGTCATTTGCTTTACGCGATCGCGGACAACCATACGCGATCACGAACTTACACTGCCCAGATTTAACCCTACGCGATCGCGGACTTTTTCATGCAATCGCAAAGTTCACTCTCACAGGCCTACGCGATCGCGAAGAACAAAACGCGTGACCTCTACTTCTGCTCCACTTACTCTACACGAACGCGACCTCCTTCACGCGTTCGCGAATAACAAACTCGCAAAGTTACGCGATCGTGGCCCTCTTCACGCGATCGCGAAAAATAAAATCATCACTGACTCAAACAAGCCTACACGATCTCGGACATTCTCATGAGATCGCGTAGAAGGAAACCAGTGACAGAAAACCAGCACTCTTCAGCTGGAATGCCAAGTCCAAAATTGATTTGTTAACCATCTGAAACTCACCCGGGGCCCTCGGTACCTCAACCAAATATACCAACATGTCCTAATACATCATACGAACGTAGTCGAACCTTCAAATCAACTCAAACAATGCTAAAACCACAAATCATACCTCAATTCAAGCCTAGTGAACTTTGAAATTTCAAGTTTCCACAAACGACGTCGGAACCTATCAAATCAAGTCTGATTGACCTCAAATTTTGCACACAAGTCATTGATTCGACCCTGATATCAAAAAGTCAACCCCCGGTCAAACTTTCCAAAAATTTGACTTTCACCATTTCAAGCCTAATTCCACTACGAACCTCCAAATAACTTTCCGAACACGCTCCTAAGTCCAAAATCACCATACGAAGCTATTGGAATCATCAGAATTAAACTCTGGGGTTGTTTACATATAAGTCAATATCCAGTCAACTTTTTCAACTTAAATTTTTAATTAAGAGATTAAGTGTCTCATTTCACTCCGAAATCCTTCCGGGCCCCAACCAACTAACTCGGTAAGTCATAAAATAACTGTAAAGCAAAACTTGAGCAGTAAATGGGGGAATGATGTTATAATACTGAAAATGACCGGTCGGGTCATTACAATCAAAAACAGCCCAGTGATCAATACTCACTGCTATGTAGTGAAAAACGTTAATTTTAGCGTTTTAAGACTGTTTAAATGGGGTTTTGAGTATTTTTTTAAATTCTGAAACTTAATCCTTAGAGAAAAGTTCGTGGTTGTGATAAAGTGGTGATAGGAATTAATCCCTATGGTCTTCATTTTTTATTTATAGTAAGATAATAAATTTACGCGTTGACATTAGGTCTTCCTCCATATCGGATAAATTTATTATGAACTCAATGGGTATAGTTACTAGTTATTGATAACATGTATTAACTCTCTATCTGAATTTAAGGGTTGAATCAATAGAACTAGAGCTATTAATTATGATGTTCCCTTGACTTAAATTAACAGTATATTCTCCATCTGAGTTAGGTCTGTTTTAATTATTGGAGTGAATAATCTGGCATTACATATGTATGTTGCCTGAGTAGTTCTTTTCCCATAAAAATTGCTATTCGAGATGCATGAAAACATATATGTGTAGCGTGTTTAAATATTTTGTATTAAAATGTTATATACAATTGACTAGAAATAATAATATACTCTCCATCTGAGTTGGTTCTATTTATTTTTGGATTGTATAATTCTTGCATTATATAATATACTTTGCATGAATAATTCTTTTCCCATCAAAATTTATTATTCGAGATGCATGTATGTATATAAATATTGAATGCAATTTGAATTTTATTATTCAGTGTTTTGACTTATTATGATCTATTTAATATTTGTATCTCAACTCCACAATGACTTTATGCAATTTATCGTATTACTTGTTAAAATGTTCTTTTAGTGTTAAGACATTAATTTAAAGGATGCAATATATGTACCTTTTGTTAGAAGAAATTTAATTCCGGTTTCTGAGCAAAATAAGAGATGGATATTTATCTTATTTTTCAAATAACTCTTGAGTTATTGAGTTTGATAAATATTTTATCTCTTCTGGTACATGAATGCATGATCTTGTTATTGTATATTAATGTCTCCCCTGAATATAACAATATTAGTCTACCTCATAAGAGATTATGTTTTTCAAAATTGAGTAAAACTTATCTGTGCACTTTTGTCTAAGTCATATTAATCCGGATAGGATTTCAAATTGGTCAAAGGTGAACCTTAATATTCATTGAAAATAGAGGCACTACCAACTTGTGGATCTTGTTTGGAAGAAAATTTGACTAAAGGATATTTCCCTTCAAAAGGAAATAAAGCTAGTGATAAGCTAGAATGAATCCTTTCTGATTTGTATGGTTAAATGAACATACTCGTAAGAGATAGTTTTGAGTATTTTGTGACATTCATAAATGATTACTCAAAATATTAATATATTTATTTGATGCACCGTAAGTCTTAATGATTTAAGCAATTCAAGATTTTTAAGACTTGAAAAGGAGAAGCACCAAGGAAATATATTAAGTTACTGCGATTTGATTGCAGTGGCAAGCACCTCTCTAAAGAGTTCTTTTGTTACTTATCAGAATAAGGGATTACATCTCAATTATCTACACTGTAAACTCCATAATAGAATGGTGTGGTAGAAAAAAGAAATAAGTCTCTTTTGGACATGGATTAATTAATGAAGTGTTATTCATATTTGCCTTATTCGTTTTTGAAATATTTCCTAGAAATTGCAAATTACATTTTGAATTTAGTTCCTTCTAAGTTAGTACCTGTGACATCTATAGAACTGTGGACTGAATGTAAGCTCAGTTTGTGGCATATTCAGATATAGGATTGTCCAGCATATGTGCTGAAAGGGAAAACAGATATGTAAGTTGGAACTAAGATTGGACAGGTGCATGTTTATTGAATATTCAAGAAAACGAATGGAGGTTTATTTTATTGTCCTAAAGAAATAAGGCAATTGTTAAAACAAATGCATTTTTCTAGATAAGGATTATTCAATAAACCATGTTTCTAGAAGTAAACTATGTTTACAGGAACTAGGCAAAGAAATAACTATATGTTCAAGAACATCAAAACCCACACGTCGGAATTGACGTTCCATTGCATTTAAGTAGTGGGAGAACGTTAATAGACAAAATATGCCTTTGTCGAGTGGGAGTGTTATTTGAACAGTGAACACTATACTAAGAAATAGCTAATATTTCAATACCGTAAGGTAATGAAGGTAATATTGGTCGTATTTCATAGTAGTGGGAGAATACTAAGCAAAATCACAGTTTGATGTACACTCTTGGGATATTTTCGGTAACAAGATCCCTGAAGAGTTTAATACCAAACTAGATAGTTACGATAAAGTACTATTGGACAAATATTGCATCAGAAATAACTTGGCAAGATTCTTTAACAAAACCTTATTTGGTGAAGACTTTTAATAGTCATGTAAAAAAATACCTCAGAAAGTTGTAGATGCATGATTATGAGTCTAAGTGGGAAATTATTGGGGCATATTCTATTAACCATGCGTTTATATATAGTATATTCTAACAATTGTCATGGTTAAAAGTTTAAGTGGGAGATTGTTGGGATATATACTATTAACCATTGGTTTGGTTTAGATATAGTATTTATTATGAAATATTATTTATTCAGTTTTAATAAAGTTTAAAATATATCATATATTAGTCTATGTTCTTTGCTTATATAGTATATGATTTAGTGTATAGAGTTTAGCTTATACACGAAAAATTAAATCATCGGTTCTTATAAGTACAAAGTTTGAGTTCACAATCTAATAATGGAATTGGACAAACCATCATGGATGATTGTAGCACAAGATTAAATATAATTTATCTTGATTATGGGAATGATTTAATTCCAACTTCTTGTGCAAGTACATTTTGCATGTATTGAACGAACCAAGTAGAGATGAGTATTTTATACTAACTTAATAAAATAAACTCTCTAGCCATTAAATGTACTTATACTCTTAATCTTGATATAATTATTATTAGTTGTGTATATTATTATTGTTTTGATTTATTTAAAGGCGAGATCCTTTCGTGGGTCAATATGCCGGGTAAATTAGATAATAATAATGTACATTGACAACTTCAGCTCCAATTATGCGTTCGGTAAAACTTAATAATTTTCATCCAAACTCTATTATTCTCTTCAAATTCACTTAACCAATAAGCTATCTTTCATAATCCACAACTCATAAAATTCAAATTCTAGATCCACCTTTACTCACTACTCTCACCTTCCAACATTTATTTTATGTTTTTTTCTTCCCCTACTATTTACATTGATATCTCACTATCAGGGCACAACTATAGTTCCGCTTATGCATTCGGTAAAATCTAATAATTTTGATTCAAACTCTATTAGTGTCTTCAAAATTCACTTAATATGTATAAATAATTTATGCGGAATTCAATAAATTATTTTTTTATAATTCATTACTCATAAACTCAAAATCCTAACTTCACACCTCTGCTAGTTACTCTCACCTAACAACTTCTCTGCATATATTCGTTGGTTTGTTGCACAACAACCAGAGATACAAAACTTTGTACCCCAAGAATAAATTACAAAGAATAAGACATGATAGAACATGACGAATTTACAGAGGTGGATTCGATAAGATTTTAGTATTAAACTTATTATACTAATAAAATTATAAATACACAACTCTAATAATTATTAAAATTTTAATAGACTTTTACATATATATTTATAATCTGTGTCAAAAGTTATAAATTTAAGGAGTCGTACTATAAAACAAAACTACGAAGAATAAAAAGGACCCACGTTGGTCGCTGTTCTAACTTGGGCAACACATTGCAATTTTTTTTCTCAACGTCAATTAATTTTTGGTTAGATTTAGGCTCCGTTTATTTTCAATCAATAAATGTATGGATCTAAATTATTCAAATTTCAATCTGTTAACTGTATGGTACAGTTTGTATCTATCTTTTTTTCTTTTGTAAATTGTAATCACTTATTTGCTCTTATAATAGGACCAAATCATTTAAATATTGTATGGAGTTTAGACGATAACAACATACCTAGTGTAGTTCCATAAATGGGTCTAGGGAGGGTAGTGTATGTAGACTTTACCCCTACCTTATAAAGATAGAGATATTGTTTCCGATAGACTCTCAGCCCAGAGAACAATAGAGATAAGATAAAGCAGCAAAATAACAAATAATGGTAACAACAGTGTAATATGATAACGAGCGTGAATGACACCGCATGTAATAATAAAGAATCATGATAAGATAATACAAAAATAATTCTAGTACTACTGGTAAGCCTAGGAGGAACACACTACTATCAGCCAACCTATAACCCTAATCATCGACCTCCCCACTATCCTATCAATTGTATAGAATTTAGAAAAGTGCTTAAAACTGGTTTGATCAACTTTACGTTAAGTCAAACGCCCACGAAATCATTAAGATATTTAGTGGGTGTTTGGCAATAAATTTTGGAATTTTTTTACAATTTGTTTTTTTCAAATATGTGTTTGTTTATAGAATTAATCTTGTATTTGGAAGATTTTAAAAATCAAAACTTTAAATTTAAAATATAGCTTAAGACCTTTTTTTGGGTCAAATCATGACCATTTGGAACTTTGTTTAACTAAAAAAATGATTTTTTAACGTGTCAAAACTTGCCCCAAAATTTATTTTTAAATACATTTTCAATTTCACATCAAAATTCAACCAAATTAGCTTTTTCAAAAATTATTTGAAAATCTATGTCCAAACAAGTCCTTATTAAGTGATTCCTATGAATGTTACCTTTTCCCCATGTGGCACACGATCAACTACCAATATGACTAGCTACCACTCATACTTTTTTTGCCATTTTCTCATAGACAGCGTGTGGTACCAATTTACTTTTCAAAATTACATGTCACAATTGTTCCAAAACAAGAAATCACGTGTCACAATAGTTAAATATCTACTTCACTTTCCGCCTCAAAGAAGGAAAAAAGGACAGATTGTATTGAAATTGAAAATTAAGAGAATTAAGAGTCAGTGTACTGTCTAACTATTAGTACAGGAATTTAACATTTTCTTCAAAAAGGCATTTTATTTATCCCAAATCCAGTATTTTGACATAATGAACCAAACAGAATGTTGATTTCCACCTGATATTTACACTAAATTAATAGTCTTAAAACATGCATGTGCTTTTTAAATAGGTTACGTACACAACAACAACATACACAGTATAATCGCATAAACAGGGTTTGAGAAGGATAATGTTTACGCAAATTTTATTCTTATCTCGTGAAGGTGGAGAAACTGTTCCCGATAGACTTTCGCTCAAGGAAAGCATAAATACAAAAATTGTAACAAAGAAATACGAAAGAGAAGCAGTAACAACATCCAAGAAAATAATATAATTGATGCAATAGAAACAACAATTAGTAATAGAAACCTAAGAATATGATATAATGAAAATAAAACTAGTACTACATCTTTACTACGTAATTATTGTAAAATAATAAATATTTATTTTCATTTTAATTATTAACCATGAAATTTAAATTAATTGATTTGATTTTAATATTGAGCGACAAGCTTTTATTTGCTGATAATTCATATGGACATAAACATGCTCCAATTTTCTAGGATCTTCCTATTCATATATCGACAAATTATCCTTTACCACATGGTTTGGGGCATAAAAAATCTGAGACCTTCCAATTTATTTTGGTTTCTTCTTTGTGGTCTTACGTTTCACGTGCATTGATCAGAAATATTCACATGCACTATAGTGCTATACTAAGGGTGGAGTTTAGAAGTTTAATTACGGGCTCGACTGAATTTAATAATTTTTATTTAAATAGTATATTTGTGTTAGGAGATTCATTAAATAGTGATGCTGACAACTACCACCGCAATAATCGACCACCAACAACAACCACCTCCTATTTCAGTCGTTACCACCACCAACAACCTTCACCATCAGCCACTACCACCAATCATCCCGACCTGCATCCTCAACTACCTCCACTACTAACTACTTCCATTGGCAGCCTCTACTAGCAACCATCACTATCAAACACCAATACTATTTCACAACTAGCCAGAGTCGGATTCAGGATTTAAATCCTATAATTTCAGCTTTTAAAGTTTTAGCATTGAACTCATTATATTTTTAAAGTTATGGATTCATATATATTATTTATGCAATTTTAATAATTTTTCACATACAAATTTTTACTCTGCATTAAAAATTATGAGTTCAATTGAACCCGACGGTAGAACGCTACATCCGCCCCTACCACTAGCTGTCACGGATGCTAGTTTTTAGAGCGTACTTTATCAAGTAAATAATTTTTATAATACCACATAGTAATATTTTCTAATATTTTGTTATTATTTTTAATATATTAATTTTTAAATAAAGATAAGTTATACACAATTGGATGCTTAGCAATTAAATAGTACTATGCGGTCATCATATTTAGAGATAAGATCCTAATTTTCAAACATATATTTAAATTTAGATATATTATTAATCAAGATATAAACCAACGAGACCTTGATTTAGGGTGGCAATGAACTTAACTTCTGTTGAATTTTTATAACATTATCAGTGTCACGACCCAAAATACGTTACAGGTCGTGATGACACCTAACGCCGCCGTCAGGCAAGCCGATGATGATCTACCAATTTAATTACTCATTTTAGTATTTTGAAATTATGATTTTTCCTTAACTGAACAACATCAATTAGAATTTACCGGGTAAATGAAAATATTTACGCAATTACAATAATGAACAACTCGTAGAGAACCCCCAAAACCTGGTGTCATAAGTGCATGAGCATTTTCTAAGAATATAATAATAATACAATATTTTTCCCGAATGTAATAAGACAGAATATAAATAGTACAATGGGGACTCGGTAGACTGCGATGCGAAGCCTAGAATGTAGCTCACATAAAGTCTCCACAAGATGTGCGCCTATGCGCCAAGGTGATCGTCAAATGAACCTGTCAGATCATGCACATTTAGTGCAGAAGTGCAATATGAGTACGCAAATCAACGCGTACCCACTAAGTATCTAGCCTAACCGCAGAGAAGTAGTGACAAGGAGTCGACATCAACACTTACTAAATGTCAAATAAAGCAATGTAATAAAACTTAAGCAGATATGCAACGTACGATAATACTAAGATAAATCTATAAGGTTTATAGTCTTCCAATTATTTTTTTTAAAGTATAAACTTCTCGATCTTGTATCGTGCCTTAACAACTCAGAAATTATCAAGTGCCAATCCGAACTTCCCAAAATTTAATTCCGGCCACACGTACGAGTCAATATACCTGAAGTGAAGCTACTCAAGGCCTCAAACCGCTGAACGACACGCTAGAGCTGAAAATAACCGGTCGGGTCGTTACATTCTCTCCCACTTAAACGCACGTTCGTCCTCGAACGTGCTAAGGACTGCTCCGGAGTTGTCCAAATTTATTGTTTAACACCTTGTGTATCTTCACGTGCCATCATAACCCAGTTGGGCACATTAGCTCGAGCCAGACTGAAGGTCCTTCCTTTTATTTAGCCAATAAGTCTTAGAACCAAATTCCAACGTCCGAATTTCTTTACAAGACCTGACTCTAACACACGAAAGTCATGCCAATCACCACACACTATACCAAAACATGATCATGCATCTATGCGAAAATCACACCACGCACCACATAAGTCAGTTTCCCATAATAACATCCCTCAACCAATAGCTGAAATTTTATGAATCTAATGACCGCAATACACCTCATAATATAAATAAGCCCGGTTTCAATCTTCACAATATTGCCATAACAGAGAAAATGTGTAGAAACTCATAACCACCTGCTGAATCAATCAAATCATGGAGTCGCTTCTCCTGACAAAGACCATAACCTCATTCTGAACTGAATAACGATAATCTCTCTTTAATATACCTTATATAAATCTGATTGCACTGATTTCAGATCCAATAGTCTCATCTCACCCGGTATAAGTTACACATGTAATAAGCCACCTCAAACACTGACCAAGATCTTGTACGATGCCAACAATGCGCCAACAAGCTACAAACTCGAATGCGATATATAAGGAAAAACGAACTCTGGAATGGAACTTCCCAGCCTGCGTAACAAATAAAATGGCTGAATAGATACTGTGAACCTACCTCAGGGATGAAAACAAGGCCCACAAAATAAGTGTAAGGAGTTATTCTCAACATTTCGTTGTCGCGGCGTGTAACCTGATCCGACATGACATTGTTGCGTCATGCAACCCAATCCAAACAATATATACCTGTGGCGGCGTGCCACCCGATCCGCACATAACAATCAAGAAGAAAATATGCATCAAGCCGTAACGCTTGTTCTTACAAAATACCCAAATATCGACCACAAGTACATCGAGTGCATAATACAATTCCCTGGGGAGACAGATAGTGCCATACGCTACAAACCCAAGCATAACTAAGGTGCGATAAATGGCTTGCATCTCGAGAGCCATCCTGCTTACATAGCACCACAAGCTACACGTTACCTTAATACGTGTGCGAATAATCAACCTACTTCACAACCCACAAGGCATAATAGAGATTTACATGGAATAGCTACATCCAATGCTCGACGACTCCTCCGTAAGAAATGCTATGACGACTAAACACAACTGACCTGACGCAGATCACACACTCACATTAGGCCCACCAACGGACCTCACACCGATTCTGATCATACCATACTGGCCAATAACTTCCCAAACGTACATAATGGCCCTATTCATGACACATAAGGACAACCACCCAATCCGGAATGAACTCACACAGTTCATATCCCAAGGAGTAGAACCTCTCTCAGTCATAAACTCTCGCATTAATGATAGTACCATAATCTTCATACTTGGTTTCAATCCTTAACAATATAGTGACTAACATGTCACACTGATACAGATTCCCCCATGGAATACTCTCCCACAACCTCCAGCTCAGGTGGCAAAGTCTGCACATCCATACCACCAACCATACAAATTCTTCAAGGCAAATCACAATCTGCAATCAATACACAATACATATTCCATAGAACGTCATTCTCAGGCGACACTAAGATAATGCCAGTTCACTCTAAACATGTGAATTCTTCCCTGCTCATCCGAGCTCGTGGCATTCTTATCAACATTGGACCGAAACCTTGATCTTCAATTTCCAATTCCCATGCCGCTCACTGTACCTATCACGTCGCTACGCGATAATACACGCATTTACCATGACCTTCGATCTACTAGTAGATTAACAACTTTATTGGCTAGAAATCTTTCACTTAGCTCATTTAAGAAGAACCACTGCAACACACAACTGAATTCTCAAACTGCAGAAAATACAAACCTTAAGTCGTGAACTAGACCGTCATGAATCTTCCAGAATTCATTTACAAAACGAGGCCTTTTGGATCAATTACCTCCCAAATCAATCAAGTTATGGTGGCTGTCAAGCTTGTACGTACAACCACAACCCACATGTATGAATTCACACACCGAAGGGGCTGTTCATTGCAACAATTCCAATTCAACCATTACTAACCGACCCAACTTCTTTCAAAATTAACTCTTAACCTGACTGAGAAATATTATAGCTCCATTCACAACATACGAATTCAATCGCACTCATCCTGAGTGACCCGAATCGCGAGACCACATTTTCTCAACACCCATAAATCATCTCATAGTGCCTTACGCGTACAATAGCATCTTCAACTGGTACACCTATTCTGCAAGACCTTCAGCAAATTCGACTATCTCTTCCCTTCCTCTAATATTGCTCTGCATACCCGATGACAACGTAGAACATTCCAAGTCTCATTCGTAATCCACCGTGAAAACACGATCCTTAACCACATGTCGCACCCGAAGTCCTTAGGCACTGTACTTTAATTCTTGAACCCACTAGGGCCGTTGTTTAGAGTCACCCACTCTGACATGATTTCGAACATAACCAACTTCAACGCTCTACAAGCACATGAACACACTCTCAAGGAAGCAACCAGCTAAATTCTTTTCCATGTACATTACATCCACAAGAAGCATAAACTCGGAGTCTTCCCAAATCCTTCACCTCAATTGATAAGGTGGAATATAGCACACATTTATCAATTTCCCCGTTCAAATTACCCCTGATGTTTCCTTTTCTTAGTCACAATTAATCCACCAATGCACCGATAATCAGAAGCTGCACAAGCCGACAACCATGCGATCCAATCGTAGACGGTGGGGCTCCCCGAGCCCACAACGAATCCTCCTTCTCATTTACCATGATCCCGCATCGTTAACCCGCCAAATTTCTCTAAGTCTTTTGCTAAGCTTTGCATGAACATTCTGAATCATCAGTCACGATCACATACTCGACCTCGTATCGGACAGCAAGTAGTATTCTTCGCAGAAGCTTCATCAATATCACACAACCGCTAACCTGCTCGCAGGAGATAACCCACATGTGGAATTCCATGCCGACATCTTCCAACGGCGCTGCACTGGTTACAACTACCACGAAATAAGTAAAATTCTTTTGAGCCCATGCTCGCCCACCAGCTGTATAAGTTTGCTCCTTCCCCATTGACATCAACTGAAAGTTCAACAATACCTTCCAAACTCAAGTCATATTGCATCTGAAATGATACTCAAATCTTCACACCCCTCTTTAATTCAAGCAAACTCGTTTCCGCCATATTCAATCTTTCTTTGTACAGTAACCATTATTCCAAATGAAACCTGTAGACCAAATCACCTTCCATCACGATTCCCAAACCGTTCTACACCTTGTCAAGGAACGCTGCTAGCCTATCACAGAATCCATATGCTAATATGCCAATCTTATTTCGGCTAAACCATCTCCTTTAAGCAACTCATCGACCTTTGTTGTGCGTACTTGACCATGCTAGAAATTCAACTACTGCAAGACATTTACTACCATGTCCTTCCGCAAACTTTGATACCCAATTGTTGCCTCAAATCAAATCCATACCTGTAACACTGGAACTAATGAATTGCCTTTCCTCCGCTAGAATTAAATGCTGAACCCCTTAGTCATGCTTTGAGAAATCCTCTCTTCAAGTCATTCACTGCCTTAACACATAAACGAGCACCCTACCATTACACCAACACTATGCGATAACAATGCATGAACATCATGGCAATCCGTGCATAGCCTCAAAACCATATGAAGTACAAATACTGAACTGGAACGACAGAATAACCTCCCGCAAGGCGATGATAATAGCCTGCTCGAACACGCAGGGAAAAACATCATGCACCACATCTGCAGTACCACCACAACTATTCGATGCCCAATTGATAACAAGTGATTCACGTCACATAAGACTGAATAGGAAAGAACTAAATGCACAAGCCTCAATGGAATCAAATCGCACGATAAGGAATCAAGAAAGGAAGTGCTCCTAACAGCCTCGTAGCCTTTCGAAGATAAGTACAAACGTCTTTGTACCGATCCGCATGACTCTACTGGACTTGCTCATGACTCGTGAGACCTAAGTGAACCTAACGCTCTAATACCAAGCTGTCATGACCCAAAACCTGCTACAAGTCGTGATGGTGCCTAACGCCGCCGTCAGGAAAGCCGATGATGATTTACCAATTTAGTTACTCATTTTAGTATTTTGAAATCATGATTTTTCCTTAATTAAAAAACATCAATTAGAATTTACCGGGTAAATGAAAATATTTATGCAATTACAACAACGAACAACCCGTAGAGAACCCCCAAAACCCGGTGTCACAGGTGCATCAGTATTTTCTAAAGTATAAACTTCTCGATCTTGTATCCTGCCTTAACAGTTAAGAAATTATCAAGTGCCAGTCTAGATTAAATAAGGAACACCATATAATATGTCGGGCGTCCGTAGAAAGATTAACTCGTGAACGTTAGGACTACTAGCGATATAACGCACGATTCCATCGAGGTTGTTCGGCTCGATCCAGAATAATATGTACACTGGCGAGGGTCGAGCGACACTAACCATAGATGCATCTATACACTGCCGAGGCGTTCGGGCTGCTCTACAAGAAAAGGAAGGAAGTTACTGAATTACGAGACACGTGTTTACAACACCGTACATGAGTACATAAATGGATATAATCTTTACCGTTTTCTCAAATAACTCTCCCACAACTCAAAGTGTTAAGTCCTAGCCTGGTGTACATATAATTATTTCTAGATTCATTTAGATTATAACTTCGATTGATTAAGCCAGCAGAATGGATTCAAATAATTCAATTAGTACATGATATGGTCCTAAATCTACCCGAACATAAACATGCTTTAGCTACGTACAGACTCTCGTCACCTCGTGTGTACGTAGCACCCATAACTAGTTGTACATTATAATAATTATCACCTAGGGAATAGTTTTCCCCTCACAGAGTTAGACATGAGACTTACCTCGCTCTGAAGTTCTATAACCAGATCCAAGGCCTCTATAACGCCTCAAACCAAAGCCCGTCAATCCAAAATTATGCAAACCAATCAAAATGTACTTTAATACCCATAATTAATCAATTTATATTACTTCCCAACTTCGCTCGAAAAATCTATAAAATCAACCCTCAGACCCATATACCTAGATTTCGAAAATGTTCAAAAATAAACCTTACCCATAACACTACGAACTCAAATATATAATTTATTCTCAATTGCATGTCCAATTTTGTGGTCAAAATTCAAAAATACAAAATTCTAGGTTTTCTACCAAAATTCCCAATTTCTACTAATTTCTATGTTTAAATCCCTATACAAACCATGTATTTATCTTGTAATAGGGGGGAATCACTTACTTTGTGTTGCTTGAGTAAAGTCATCATTGGAGAATATCAACATATAAATTGTTGAAAAAAAGAGATTGTACTTCCAATAATTCAAAGAGATCTAGTTCACATTATTTTGAGAGACAATCTCTTGTGATTGATATAGACATTTTAGCTCTTCATGATTAAGTCATCATGGGAAGATTTGACTTATAAATTGGTGAAAAATGAGATTCGGGCTACTAATAATTCTAAAATAAGAATGTCAAATGGCAAGTAGCTTGTTTAAAATTGAATTTGACCAGATAATGACCTCTTAAAATGGTAAAATTAGAATTATCAGCTTCAAAAGCCGCAAAGAACGACTAATTATAGATAGGTTCACACTAAAAACTCGTGTTCAGAGAGGCGGAGTGAGGTTTTAAGTTTATGGGTTCAGGATCTTAATACTTTTAAGTTACTGGATTCTAAATTAATAATTTATACATATTTAAAAAAAATAATAAGACAAATATATAATTTAAACCAAAGTTAGTGGGTTTGGCCGAACCCGTCGCCGACATTGTGGCTCCACCTATGCTCGTGTTGCACAACACATGTCGAACCCGTCATCGACATTGTGGCTCCGCCTATGCTCGTGTTGCACAACACATGGAAAATAGTGGTATTTTATTAGCCAACGATGAACATCAAGATATCTAATGTTTTGAAATATTACAAGAAAAAGACAACGTTAAGCAGCTTATATAATTTGAAGCGGCAATCTGTCACGACTAGTGCAACTTAATTATAATAACGACATAAATTACTTTTTAAACTATAATTTTCCTATAGTTTGAATGTAAAAGATGACTTTCACTTCTGAGTATTACTATAATTGGAAAGTGAAAAAGTAATAAAAAAAATAATAGCAATGGTTGAAAATTAAATTCAAGCAGCAAACCAACAAACTCTCTTATGAGTTGGCACTTTTCGGACTTGCTAAGTAATTATTTGTAAGTGACCGCTTTCATAATTTTTCCCGAATTTCATCAGTTCCAGACACTCAAAATTATCAAATGTATATTTGGTTATACATGTCTTTATAATCGTCGATTTCACTAGTAGGACCAAGTACTTAAACTCGAACTCAATTAAAAGTTAAAACTCATATCATTTATATTAAGTATGCTAACATTGGAATTCAGCAAATACTTTGTTCGTCTCAATTTATGTGATACTTTACTTCTCGAGAGTAAATTTGATTAATCTTTGAAACTAAGTTAAATTAAATAATTTAACTTATTAAAATTAAAATTTAGATATTCAGAAACTAGATCAAAAGAACTATAAGTTGCCGGGATTATAGCACATGCCTACGAACTAAGGCGTAGGAGGTTCAATTCCCTATTTGTCAGCAATTGGCCTCAAAGGGAATAGGTTCAATTCCCTATTCCCTTCTTTTTGGGGTAAGAAAATCATGATCAAGATACCGAACTAAAAGTTATGAAACTTGGGTGTTGGTCTTTTATCAAAATATAATGACTTTTTTTAAAAACTTTTTATTTATTATTTATCAATGAATGGGGAGACATTGCACATATTATGCCCGATTTAATAGTATGTATATGTATCATATAATTTGAATCTCAAGAAGTAAAAAGTATCATACATAAATTAAAATAGAGAAAGTATTATTAAATCCTTGCTTGCAAACTCATAGATTAAAATTTCAAACGAGTACTTCTCCTAGTGTATAGTGAGTTAGGATCTGGAAAATATATCAAAATTAAAGTCATTTGATTCTAATAGTATGTATATGTATCTGAATGTCCAGAAAGGGTAGAATTGCCCTACACCGCGAAAAAAATCGCTAGTCATGATTTGGTGATTTTCCAGCCTCTATATATAAATGTTAAATTCAGACTAATATCTTAAATTAAAAATAGCCGATGATTATATAATATATGTATAATTTATATATAATATATGTACAATCAATGTATAATTTATGAATATTACTAAAAAATATAAACAGTAAATTCGATCGATTATTTGGGTAAATATCCCCTATTTCATTGGCTTTTCTTTGGGCTTGGAAGGCATAAGATCAGTTAGATCTATTTGGCATAGCTTAGTTTTGGGCTTGCTACTTCTCTGAAGAGGTTTTTACACATTTAATCCCTTTTTAACTATTATTTTAAAAAATAGCATCATTTATTGTTTATTTCCTAAAGAGCATTTTGTTTTTCATTATTAGCATATTACAAAAATTAAGCCCAACATTCATCTTCTTCACTCCATTTTTTAAAATCTGATGTATATGTGAATGCCACCTAAATTCAAGATGTATTGATTTATACGTCTTTTATACTTTGTATATCAAGTATCACTTTAATTCAAAATGTATTTTTATGTATATAATTTTGTATATTTATTTATGAAGTGCCATCTTATTTTAAGATGTATTTTTAATGTATATTTCAAATATATTTTATATGTCAAGTGCTATTTTAATTCAGGATATATTTTTTATATATATATATTTTTCATTTAAGATATATTTTTTTTATGTATATTTCACATGTCTAAGTGTAAGGGTGGCAAGTGGGCCGGACCTGATCCTAAGTGGGCTTCGCGGGCCCGGTCCTATGCGGTCCGATCCTAACGGTCCCGGTTTAAGTGGGCCGGTCCCGGGCCTAAGTGAGCCTAAACGGGCCCAAACGAACCTAAACGGGCCTAAGCGGGCCCAAACGGACCTAAACGGGCCCAATAGATACTTTATATTTTAATTTTCTTTTTAATAGAAGTTAGAGAAAAAAATAGTAATAAAGATATATAAGCTATATTCAATTTATATACTATATATACATCTTAAAATATATATATCTATATTATATATACATAGTATATAAGCCATATTCGATAGTATACATCTTAAAATATACTATATATACATCTTAAGATATA